>JAUMJJ010000611.1:0-103156 GCA_033556795.1 Tapera naevia | reverse complement strand
AAAAACAACCAAACTAATACAAACCCTCTCTTCACCAAACCCCCAAATACCCCCAACCCCACAAACACCCCAAACCCCCACACCCCCAACCCCACCCCATCAACCAACCCCTCACCCACCCCAAACCCCCCCCAACACCCAAATCCCCCACCCCAAACCCCATCCAAACCCCCCCAAACCCCCAACCCCCCAATCCAACCACCCCCACCAATCACCAAACCCCAACCCACAAACCTCAATCACCCCAACCATCCACCCCCAACACCCAAACCCCCCACACCAACACCCCCAACCCACAAATCCCCCACCTAACCAACCCCCCCCAACCACAATCCACCCCCAACACCCACCCACCACCACAAATCCCCCAACCACCTAACCACCCCACCCCCTACCCAAACCCCCCCCCCAACCAACATCCCCAAACCCCAAACCACCCCACCCCACAACCCCCCCCACACAACCCCCCACCACACCAACCCCCCCCACCCAAACAACCCCCCCACCCCAATCCCACACCCACCCCACAACCAACCCCCCAACACCCACAAAACCACCCACCACCCCCCAAACCAACACCCCAACACCCCCAACCAACAACCTAACACCCCCAAACCACCCTCACATCCCCCCACCCCACCAAACCCCCCACCCCCCAAAACACCCCCCCAACAACTCAACCCCAAACCCCACACCCCTAAACCCCCAACCTCAACACCCACACCAACCCCCAACCTCAACCCCAAACCCCACACACCCAAACTCCACCCCAAACCCTCACCAACCAAACCCCCCAATCCAACCCCTCTAATTCACCCTAAAGCCACTCTAATTCACCCCAAAACCCCTCTAATTCACCCCAAAACCCCTCTAATTTACCCCCAAACTGCTCTAATTCAGCCCCGAACCCTCTAATTTACCCCAAACCTCCTCTAATTCCCCAAACCCCCTCTAATTTCTCCTAACCCCTCCACATGCCCCCCAAACCCCTCTAATTCACCCCTAAAACCCCTCTACTCCACCCCAAAATCCTTTAAATCACCCAAACCCCCTCTGAATCACCCAAAACCCCTCTAATTTACCCCTACACCCCTCTAATTCACCCAAAACTCCTCTAATTAACCCAACCCCCTCTAAATACCCCAAACCCCCAATAATTCACCCAAAACCCCTCTAATCCCCCCAAACCCGTCTAATTGTCCCCAAACCGCTCTAATTCACCCCAAAATCCTCTCTAATTCACCCCAAAATCCTCTGATGCACCCAAACCCCTCCAATGACCCCCAAACCCCTCCAATTCACCCCCAAACCCCCTCTAATTTGCCCCCAAACCCCTCTAATGCCCTCTAAACCCCTCTAAATCACCCCAAACCCCCTCTAATTCACCCCAAAACCACTCTAATTCACCCAAACCCCTCCAATTCATCCCAAAACCTTCTAATTCACCCAAACCCCCTCTAAGCCCCTAAACCCCTCTAAATCACCCCAAACCCCCTCTAATTCACCCAAACCCCCTCTAATTCACCCAAACCCCCTCTAATTCACCCCTAAACCCCTCTAATTCACCCCAAAACCCCTCTAATTCACCCCCAAATCCTCTCTAAATCACCCCAAAATCCCTCTGATGCACCCAAACCACTCCAATTCACCCCCAAACCCCCTCTAATTTGCCCCAAACCCCTCTAATGCCCTCCAAACCCCTCTAAATCACCCCAAACCCCCTCTAATTCACCCCAAAACCACTCTAATTCACCCAAACCCCTCCAATTCACCCCCAAAACTCCTCTAATTCACCCAAACCCCCTCTAATTCACCCCAAACCTCCTCTAATTCACCCCAAAACTTCTCTAATTCACCCAAACCCCCTCTAATGCTCTCCAAACCCCTCTAAATCACCCAAAACCCCCTCTAATTCACCCAAACCCCCTCTAATTCACCCCTAAACCCCTCTAATTCATCCCCAAATCCTCTCTAATTCACCCCAAAATCCCTCTGATGCACCCAAACCCCTCCAATTCACCCCCAAACCCCCTCTAATTTGCCCCAAACCCCTCTAATGCCCTCTAAACCCCTCTAAATCACCCCAAACCCCCTCTAATTCACCCCAAAACCACTCTAATTCACCCAAACCCCTCCAATTCATCCCAAAACTCTTCTAATTCACCCAAACCCCCTCTAATGCCCCCTAAACCCCTCTAAATCACCCTAAACCCCCCTCTAATTCACCCAAACCCCTCTAATTCACCCCAAAACCCTCATATTCACCCCAAAACCCCTCTAATTCACCCAAATCCGCTCTAATGCCCCCTAAACCCCTCTAAATCACCCAAACCCCCTCTAAATCACCCCAAAACCCTCTAATGCCTCCCAAACCCCTCTAATTCACCTCAACCCCCACCCAGTACCCCCCAAACCCCTCCAATTGCCCCCAACCCCCCCCAATCTCCCCCAAACTCCTCCAATTCCTCCTCTTTTGCCCCCCCCCCCCCCCCCATACCCCCAGGTAACCCCTTAATACCCTTGATACCCCTTATTGCCCCCTCTGATACCCTTCACACCCCCAGTACCCCCCAGTGCCCCTCGGCCCCCTCTCAAACCCCTCTAAAGCCCCCCCAATTCACCCATAGTACCCCCAATACCCCTCTATTGCCCCCGTTACCCCTTTAATAGCCCCAAATCCTGCTGGATATCCCTTATTAACCCTTTGCAACCCAGACAATCATCTCATTTCCCCTTATACCCCCCTAACAACCCAACTACCCCCCTAATGCCCCTTAATGCCCCTTAATAACCCCAAATACCCCCTTAATGCCCCTTAATACCCCCATAACCCTAAACGTCTCCCCAATGACCCTAAATACCCCCCATTGACCCTTAATACCCCAAATAGTCCTTAATACCCCCATAATGACCCTTAATACCCACTAATGACCCCATGTACCCCCATAATCACCCTTAATACCCCCCAATAGTCCCAAATACCACCCCAATGCCCCCAATATACCCTGTAGTGCCCCCTAATATCTCCAGGCACCCCCGACCCTTCCCAGTGTCCCCCAGCACCTCCCTTAATCCTCTCTAATGACCCCCAATACCCCTCTAATGACCCCCAATACCCCCCTAATGACCATTAATGCCCCCCCCCCCCCAGTGCCCCCCAGTATCTCCTGGCACCTCCTTCTCTCACCTCCCAGTGCTTCCCAATACCCCCCTAAATCCCCCCCTGGTGTCCCCCAGCACCCCCCAGTGCCCCCCCCCGGTGTCCCCCCCCAACCTCCCGCCCCCCACCCCCCCTCAATCCCCCCGTGCCCCCCCCCCCAGCCCCCCACTCACTCGATGAGGTCGGAGAGGCCGCTGTAGATGTCCTCGTCCCCAACGCAATCCCCGCTTGGGAAGGGTCTGCGGGAGGAGAAGAGCCCCCGGGGGACCAAACATCTGGGTCCCTGGGGGACTGAACAGCTGGATCCCGTGGGGACCAAGTATCTGGGCACCTTTGGGGACCAAACATCTGGATCCCTTGGGGCCTGAACAGCTGGGTCCCTTGGGGACTGGACACCTGGATCCCTTGGGATTCGAACACCCAATTCCCTTGGGGACCAAACACTTGAGTAGCTTGGGAACCAAACAGCTGGATCCCATGGGGACCAAACATCTGGATCACTTGGGGACCAAACATTTGGCTCCTGTGGGACCAAAGAACTGGATCCCTTTGGGACCTGAACATGTGGATCCTGTGGGGACCAAACTTCTAGATCCCTTGGGACCTTAACATCTAGATCCCTTGGGGACAAAACATCTGGATTCTCTGGGGTCCAAACACCTGGATCTCTTGGGGATCAAACATCTGGTCCCTTGGTGACCAAACATCTGGAACCCTTTGGGACTGGACACCTGGATTCCTTGGGAACCAAGCACCTGGGTCCCTTGGGGACCAAACACTTGAATAGCTTGTAAACAAAACAGCTGGATCTCATGGGGACAAACATCTGGGTCCCTTGGGGTGCAAACACCTGAATCCCATGGGACGAAACATCTGGATCCCTCGGGCCCAAACATCTGAATCCCTTGGGGACCAAACATTTGGATCCTGTGGGACCAAACATCTGGATCCCTTTGGGGCCTGAACATGTGGATCCTGTGGGGACCAAACATCTAGGTCCTTTGGGACCTTAACATCTGGATCCCTTGGGGACAAAACACCTGGATCCCCCGGGGTCCAAACATCTGGATCCTTTGGGAACCAAACACCTGGGTCCCTTGGGGTCCAAATACCCAGGTCCCTTGGTGACCAAACATCTGGAACCCTTGGGGACTGGGCACCTGGATCCCTTGGGAACCAAGCACCTGGGTCCCTCGGGGAACGAACACCTGGATCTATTGGGAATCAAACATCTGGATCCACTGGGGGCCAAACACCTGGATGCCTCGGGGCCTGAACCTCTGGATCCCCTTCACTCACGTGAAGCCTTTGCTCTGGGCGATCGGGGTCCAGGAGAGCGTCGAGAGGGTGTCAATCACCTGGGGACAGACAGGGGACATTGAGGGGGGACAGGTGGGAGCCTGTGTGTCCCCCCCCCAAGGTCTGACCTGGGCTCCTGGGTCCCACCTTGCCGAAGTCCTGGACGTCGAAGAGGTCGAAGGCGCCGAAGAGCCGGTGCTTGGGGAGCCCAAACTTGTCGGCGCAGGCGCTCAGGAAGGTGCGGATGTTCCTCAGGCACAGGAACTGCGGTGGCGCGGTGTCACTGTCACCACCAGCACCACCATTGTGTGTGTCCCCCCCCCCCCTCCCAGCAGCACCAGTGGCCCCATCCTCTTCCCTCTTTGTGACGCCCATCGTCACCTCCGTTGGTTCTGACGCCTCCGTCATCTCCGTCACCGACATCATCATCGGCACCGTCACCCCCGTCACCAACGCTGTCGTCCCATTGTCATGGTCACTTGTCACCCTTGCTGGCACCAGCATCACCAGCACCACCACCACCGCTGTGGTCATGGTCATTGTCACCGCCACGGTCACCGTCACCATCGCCATCAACTCCATTGGTACCATCACATTCACCTCCACCATCACCAACATCGTGGCTGTCGCTGTCACCATCACTGTCACCTCAGCATTGTCACCCTCACTGTCACCATCCATCATTGGTACCATCGACTCCATTGGCACCAGCATCACCACCACCAGCATCTCCCCCATCATCACAGCCACCACCATTGTCCCCATCATCATTGCCACCACCTCATGGCCATCACCCTTGTTCTCACCAACCCTGTCATTGTCACCATCACCTCCCCGTCACCATCCGTCATTGCCACCATCAGCGTCATTGTCATCACCTTCATCAACCCCATTGGCACCATCACCCCCATCACCATCACCACCATTGTCCCCATTGTCATTGCCACCACCCCATGGCCATTGCCCTCATTCCCACCAGCCCTGTCATTGTCACCATCATCGCCGCTGTCACCATCCATCATTGTCACCATTACCCCTATTGTCACCATCACCATCAGTTGATGTCACCATCACCATTGGCACCACCACCAGCATCATCCCCACTGTCACCATCAGCACCACTGTCCCCATTGTCATTGCCACCACCCCGTGGCCATCACCCTCATTCCCACCATCACTGTCACTGTCACCATCACCCCCACTGTCACCATCCATCGTCACCATCATCTCTGTCGTCTCCATCACCAGCAAGTCCATTGACATCAGCATCACCCCCACCATCACCACATTGTCCCCATCGTCATTGCCACCACCCCATGGCCATCACCCTCATTCCCACCATCCCTGTCATTGTCACCATCACCCCCACTGTCCCCATCCATCGTTGTCACCATCACCCCACTGTCACCATCACCATCAGCACCATTGGCACCACCACCAGCATCACCCCCACTGTCACCACCCACTGTTGTCATCATCACCCCTATTGTCACCATCACCAACCCCACCATCACCATCACCACCATTGTCCCCATCGTCACTGCCACCACCCCATGACCATCACCCTCATTCCCACCAGCCCTGTCATTGTCACCATCACTGTCACCGTCAACCCTGGTGGCAACGACCCCCCCCCGGTTGTCCCACCCTGGGGCAGTTCCACCCCTCACCCCAACCCCCCACGATGGGCATCGGTCCCCCTGGTCCCACCTGTGACATCTGGGGACGGGGACAGATGTCTCGGGCGGGCACGGCGTGGGGCAGGAGGGCGTTGAGGAGGTGGCAGAGCAGGACCCCGTCCCTCAGCGCCTGTGCCAGGTCCCACACTTGTCCCCCAGGGCTGCTCGCCCGGTGTCCCGCGGGCAGGACCCGCGCGGCCACCAACCAGTGGGCACATTGCCGCCACGCTTCCATGGCACCGGGCGGTGGGGACTTGATGGCGGCGGCGTCCTGGTGGGACAACCTCTGGAGCTGATGGAGATGGGTCCTGGTGGGATCACGTCTGGGGAGGAGCCAATCGAGATGGGTCCTGGTGGGATCGCGTCTGGAGCTGATGGAGATGGGTTCTGGTGGGATCTCCTCTGCGGAAGAGTCAAGGGATGATGGGTCCTGGTGGGATCACGTCTGGAGCTGATGGAGATGGGTCCTGGTGGGATGGCCTCTGGGGAGGAACCAATCAAGGTGGGTCCTGGTGGGATCACGTCTGGGAAGGAGCCGATAGAGGTGGGTCCTGGTGGGATCACGTCTGGAGCTGATGGAGATGGGTTCTGGTGGGATCACGTCTGGGGAGGAGCCAATCGAGATGGGTCCTGGTGGGATCACGTCTGGAGCTGATGGAGATGGGTCCTGGTGAGATGGCCTCTGGGGAGGAACCAATCAAGGTGGGTCCTGGTGGGATCACGTCTGGGAAGGAGCCGATAGAGATGGGTCCTGGTGGGATCACGTCTGGAGCTGATGGAGATGGGTTCTGGTGGGATCACATCTGGGGAGGAGCCAATCGAGATGGGTCCTGGTGGGATCACGTCTGGAGCTGATGGAGATGGGTCCTGGTGGGATCCCCTCTGGGGAGGAGCCAAGGGATGATGGATCCTGGTGGGATCACGTCTGGGGAGGAGCCAATCCAGATGAGTCCTGGTGGGATCACGTCTGGAGCTGATGGAGCTGAGTCCGGATGAAGCTGCCTCTTGAGAGGAGTTTGTAGGGATGAGGTCCCGGTGAGACCACTGCTGGGGAGGAGCTGGTGGAGAAGAGGACCTGGCGGGACCTTGTCAGGTGGAGATGGGGTTTGACGTGAGAGCTCCTGGGGAGGAGAAGCAGCAGATGAGGTCCTTCAGTGCAGGAACCTGGTCAGGTTCCGGCAGAGACGAGGCCTTGGTGGGGCCACGTTCGGTGAGGAACCAAGGTAGGGGAGGCCTTGCTGAGAGGACTTCTGGTGAGGAACCGATGGAGATGAGTTCTTGACGGCTTCTGGGGAGGCTCCTTCAGCATCGGGGGGTCTTTCCCTCCCAGGAACCACCACGTCTGAGGAGGAACCGGTGGTGATGGGGCCCCGCGGTGCAGCCGCCGGTGGTGAGAGGTGGTTGGTGTTGGTGTCCTTCCCACCACACCCAGGGTGGAGATGGGCACCTTCCACCCACCTCTGGGGAGGATCTGGTGGCCTTGGGGACCTCCAGGGCGGGCAGGAGTGGTGGTGGGGCACAGCTGGGCCTGGTGGGTTCGTGGAGGTGCCGGAAACTGGAGGTGTTACGCCTGCGCCCCGGGCGCCGCGGGGCCCAATGGGACACCCGGGTGCTGAGGTCCTTCCCACCGAGACGTCGGTGGCTGGGGAGGAGCTGCCACCACCAGGGGCCCCTGTGGTCGCGGCCTCCGGTGGTGGTGGTGGGAATGGGGGCCCGTGAGGGGACCCAGGCAACCAGGAACCTTGGGGGGACCCGAGCACCCAGGAGCCGTGAGGGGAGGATCCAGGTGTCCAGGAACCATGGAGGGACCTGGATATCCAGGGGACATCCAGGAACTTTGGGGGAACTGGGACACCCAGGACCCCAGGGGATCCTGGGCACCCAGAAACCATGGGAAGAGGTCCCAGGTGTCCAGGAACCATGGGGAAACCCAGGAACTATGGGGGGAGGACCCAGGTGTCCAGGAACCTTGGGAGAACTGGGACATCCAGGACCCATGGGGGATCCTGGGCACCCAGGAGCCATGGGAGAAGGACCCAGGTGTCCAGGAACCATGGAGGGACCTGGATATCCAGGAACCCTGGGGGAACTGGGACACCCAGGACCCCGGGGGATCCTGGGCACCCAGAAACCATGGGGGGAGGACCCAGGTGTCCAGGAACCTTGGGGGAACTGGGATATCCAGGAACTTTGGGAGAACTGGGACACCAAGGACCCCGGGGGATCCCGGGCACTCAGAAACCATGGGAGGAGGTCCCAGGTGTCCAGGAACCATGGAGGGACCTGGATATCCAGGAACCCTGGGGGAACTGGGACATCGAGGATCTTTGGGGGAACTGGGACATCCAGGACCCCAAGGGATCCTGGGCACCCAGAAACCATGGGAAGAGGTCCCAGGTGTCGAGGAACCATGGGGAAACCCAGGAACCATGGGGGGAGGACCCAGGTGTCCAGGAACCTTGGGAGAACTGGGACATCCAGGACCCATGGGGGATCCCAGGAACCCAGGACCCGTGGGAGGAGGACCCAGATGTCCAGGAACCATGGAGGGACCTGGATATCCAGGAACCCTGGGGGAACTGGGACATCGAGGATCTTTGGGGGAACTGGGACATCCAGGACCCCAAGGGATCCTGGGCACCCAGAAACCATGGGAAGAGGTCCCAGGTGTCGAGGAACCATGGGGAAACCCAGGAACCGTGGGGGGAGGACCCAGGTGTCCAGGAACCTTGGGAGAACTGGGACATCCAGGACCCATGGGGGATCCTGGGCACCCAGGAGCCATGGGAGAAGGACCCAGGTGTCCAGGAACCATGGAGGGACCTGGATATCCAGGAACCCTGGGGGAACTGGGACATCCAGGAACTTTGGGAGAACTGGGACACCCAGGACCCCGGGGGATCCTGGGCACCCAGAAACCATGGGGGGAGGACCCAGGTGTCCAGGAACCATGGAGGGACCTGGATATCCAGGAACCCTGGGGGAACTGGGACACCCAGGACCCCGGCGGATCCTGGGCACCCAGAAACCATGGGGGGAGGACCCAGGTGTCCAGGAACCTTGGGGGAACCCGGGAACCCAGGAGTCGTGGGGGGAGGACTCAGGTTTCCAGGAACCATGGAGGGACCTGGATATCCAGGAACCCTGGGGGAACCGGGACATCCAGGAAGCTTGGGGGCACCCAAGGACCCATGGAAGGAGGGTCCAGGGGCTGCACCCACGCCAGGGGTCTCGTGACCGTGTCCCATGAGGGACACAGGTGGTCAGAACCTGTCAGGGTTCTTGGGGGAACCCAGGTGTCCAAGTCCAGGAAGGGACCCAAACATTCAGGTCCTACCAAGGGTCTCATGAGGGGTCCAGGTGTCCAGAACCTGTCGGCACCCATGAGCGACCCAGGGGACCCAGATGTCTGAGTCCAGAGGGGATCCAGGTGTCTGGGTCCCACCAAGAGTCCGGGAGGGGACCCAGGACCCATGGGCTGAGGACCCTGATGTCCAGAGCCTGCACCCACACCAAGGGTCTTGTGAGGGACCCAGGTGTCTGGTCATGGTGACCCATGAGGGTCCCAGGTGTCTGGAGCCTGTTGGGGGTCTCAGAGGGACCCAGGTGCCCAAGTCCAGAGGGGTTCCAGGGGTCTGGGTCCCTTCTCAGAGGGATCCAGGTGTCCAGGTCCTACCAAGGGTCCAGGAGAGGACCCATAGGCCCAGGTCCCACCAGTGTCCAGGTCCCAGCAAGGGTCCAGGAGAGAACCCAAGCACCCAGGTCCTACCAAGGGACCGGGAGGGGTGATGGTTCTCAGGGTTCCAGGAGGGGACCCAGGTGTCCAGGTCCTCCCAGGGGTCCAGGAGGAGACCCAGGCCCCCAAGTTCTACCAAGGGTCCAGGAGAGGACCCATAGGCCCAGGTCCCACCAAGGGTTCAGGAGGGAACCCAGGCACCCAGGTCCTACCAAGGGTGCTGGAGGAGGTCGTGGGTCTCGGAGCTCCAGGAGGGGGCTCAGGTGTCTGGGTGCTGCCCACCCCCACCCTGTGACCCTGGGGGGTTGGGGTTGTCCCCTGGTGTCCCCTCATTTCCCATCATGTCCCCCCCTCGTTGTCCCTCCCCGGGTGGTGTCGCAAGCCCTGGTGGCCTCTCGCCAGGCTCCTTCCCCGAAATGAGGAAGGACAACCGGGCAACCCCACCCCCACCCCCTCTGCTTCCCAACCCCCACCCCCCACCCATCCCCCCCCAAGCTGGACCCCAACATCTGGGACCCCTTCCCAAGGGGGGTCCTGGAACCCCCTCGCCATGGGTGCAACCAGATGCCCAGGTAGAACCTCCCCAACCCCCCCACCCAGGTGGCCCCAGACCTGTCTCAGGGCTTCCCAACCCCCACCCAGGTGGACCCAAGCGTTGCCCCCTCCCCCCACCCCCCCCCCCCACCCATGGGTGGACCCAAGCGTCCTGTGGGTGGCCCCAGGCTCCTCGTTAACCATTAACGGGCGGTGCCACCAAAAAGGGACCCCCAGGACCCACCGGCTCCGTCGTCCCCTTCCCCTCTCTCTCCAGCCATGGGGGCTCCGGTGCTGCCCCTTCTCCTCGGGCTCCTCCTGCTGCAAGTGACCCCCACCCATGCCAAGATGTGAGTCAATGGGACCCCCCCCCACCCATCGGACCCCCCCCCCCCCCTCAGGATCCTCTGGGAGACCCCACCAGCCCATTGGACCTCCTCGTCTGGGACCCCCCACCCATGGGATCTCCAGGATCCCCTCCTGCACCCACGGGACCCCCCCCAACACATCAGACCCCCTCTCCAGGGACCCCTCCCCACACCCATTGGACCCCCCCTCTCCCTCAGGGTCCCTTAGGAGATCCCACCAGCCCATTGGACCTCCTCTTCTGGGACCCCCCACCCATGGGACCTTCTCCAAGGACCCCCTCCCAAACAATTGGACCTTCTCCAAGGACCCTTCTAACCCATTGTCCCCTCTCTTCTGGGACCCCCACTCATGGGACCCCCTCCAGGATCCCCTCCTGCACCCACGGGACCCCCCCCCAACACATCAGACCCCCTCTCCAGGGACCCCTCCCCACACCCATTGGACCCCCCCCTCTCCCTCAGGGTCCCTTAGGAGACCCCGCCAGCCCATTGGACCTCCTCTTCTGGGATCCCCCACCCATGGGACCTTCTCCAAGGACCCCCCCAACCTATTGGACCTTCTCCAAGGACCCTTCTAACCCATTGTCCCCTCTCTTCTGGGAAACCCCCACCCATGGGACCTTCTCCAGGGAATCTCCCAACCTATTGGACCCCCCCTTCTCCCCCCCCCCCCCCTTCTGGGACACCCCCCCGCCATGGGTCCCTGCACCCTGAGATCCTCTCACCCATGGGATCCCCAACCCATAGCACCCCCCCAGCTTGGACCCTAAGGGTTGGAAGCCCCTCCCAAACCAAGACCTCCTGCCTGACATGGAACACCCAAGGTGGATCCTCACATGTCCAGGACCCCCTTCTTTGAAGGAGACCCCCATAATCAGGAGTCCCACAGCCAAGAACCCTCTGTCTGGGACCCCCACCCATCTGGGACCTCCTTGCCAGGGACCCCCAAGCTACTCAAGACCCCACCTGAGATGGGACCTCCTTTGAGGAACTTCCAAGGGTGGGGGGACAAGAGGGGGGCAATGGAGGGTCTGGGGTTCCTTCAGGCCCATGGAGGAGATCAGGGGAGTCTATGGGATACCAGAAGGACCCCATGGTCCTGGGTGCTGTAGGAACAAGTCAAGAGGTCCCTGGGGTGCCGTGGGGTCCCCATGGTCCTGGGTGCTGTGGCAGCAGATCAGGAGGTCCCTGGGGTGCCATGGGGTTCCTATGGCCCTGAGTGCTGTAGGAACAAGTCAGGAGGTCCCTGGGGTGCCGTGGGGTCCCTGTGGTCCTGGGTGCTGTGGCAGCAGATCAGGAGGCCCTCAGCGTGTCGTGGGTTCCCCACGGTCCTGGGTGCTGTAGGAGAAGATCAGGAGGTCCCTTGGGTGCCGTGGGGTCCCCATGGTCCTGGGTGCTGTGGCAGCACATCAGGAGGTCCTTGGGGTGTCATGGGGTCCCCATGGTCCTGGGTGCAGTAGGAGATCAGGAGGTCCCTGGGGTGCCGTGGGGTCCCCATGGTCCTGGGTGCTGTAGAAACAGACCAGGAGGTCCCTGGGGTGCCATGGGTTCCCCATGGTCCTGGGTGCTGTGGCAGCTGATCAGGAAGTCCCTGGTGTGCCATGGGGTCCCCATGGTCCTGGGTGCTGTGGCAGCAGATCAGGAAGTCCCTGGGGTGCCATGGGGTCCCCATGGTCCTGGGTGCTTTAGGAACAATTCAGGAGGTCCCTTGGGTACCGTGGGGTCCCCATGGTCCTGGGTGCTGTAGAAACAGACCAGGAGGTCCCTGGGGTGCCATGGGGCCAGATTTGAGGGGGGACCTGGGTGCTGTGAGACCCCCCAAGGGTGCTGTGGGGGAGCCTGGCCCACCCTGGATGTCCCCAGGGTGACGATGGTGACGCCGGCGGTGCTGCGGCTGGAGATGGACGAGCGGGTGGTGGTGGAGGCACCAGGCTTGGCCGCCCCCACCGTGGTCCAGATCACGGTGCAGGACTTTCCCCTCAAGCGCCAGCTGCTCTACCAGGTCCACGCGCCCCTGGACCCGGCCGAGGGCATGTTGGCCAACACCACCATCAAGGTAGGTCACCACCCACCCTCGGGTCACCTCCCTGATGGTCACTGCCCTTTCCCTGCCCAGGAAAGGATGACCCGTGGGGCTCGACCTCGTGCCAGGTGGTGGGGAACCTCCACGGGGCTGGTGGGACCTGGGGGAGGATGGTCATCACGTTTGGGGATGAGAGACTGGAGATCCTTGGGGTCTGTCAGGCCAGGTCCTTGGGGACAGTGACCGTGGGGTCTTTGGGAATGGTCACCTCTGGGTCTTTGGGGATGGTCACTTCTGGGTCTTTGGGGTGCTGTAGAAGAAGATCAGGAAGTCCTTGGGGTGCCATGGGGTCCCCATGGTCCCCATGGACTGTGAGGTCTTTGGGGATGGTCACCCTTGGGTGTTTGGGAATGGTCACCTCTGGGTCTTTGGGGATGGTCACTTCTGGGTCTTCAGGGACAACAACCCCAGGATCCTTGGAGATGGTCACTTATGATTAAAGGATGGTCACCTCTGGATCTTTGAGGACAGTGACCGTGGAGTCCTCAGAGATGGTCACCTCTGGATCTTTGGGAATGGTCACCTCAGGGTCTTTGGGGACGGCCACCCCGGGGTCATTGGAGATGGTCACCTCTGGGTCTTCAGGGTCAACAACCCTGGGATCCTTGGAGATGGTCACTTATGAGTAAAGGATGGTCACCTCTGGATCTTTGAGGACAGTGACCGTGGGGTCCTTGGAGATGGTCACCCCTGGGTCTTTATGGATGGTCACCCCAGGGTCTTTGGGGATGGTCACCTCTGGGTCCTTGGTGAAGATCAGGCCCTGGTTAGAGGTCTCTCTGGAGTCCTTGGGGATGGTTGGCCATGCCAGGCCCGTTCCCTGGTCATGGTGTCCTCTGGTGTCCCCTGTCCCCTCCCGGTGGGTGCAGGGACCACCTGGTGTCCTCTGTCGCCGCAGGTGTCGGCCAAGGCTCTCCAGCAGGCCAAGGGGAAGCAGTTTGTCTACGTGACGGCGCAGGTGGCCGAGGTGACCCTGGAGAAGGTGCTCCTGGTGTCAATCCAGACCGGCCACATCTTCCTGCAGACCGACAAACCCATCTACACCCCGGGCTCCGTCGGTGCGTCCTGGGAGGGGCTGGACCTCACCAGGGCTTTCTGGGGACCTGGGGGCATCTCGGGGGGTTGGGCCCCTTCTAGAACTCCTTGAGGTCTTGGTGGCACCTTGGGCCTTGGGGTATTGGGTCCCCTCCACACTCCTTGAGGTCTTGGTGGCACCTCGGGGGGTTGGGTCCGTCTACAACTCCTTTAGGTCTTGGTGGCACCTTGGGGTGTTGGGTCCCCTCCACAACTCCTTGGGGTCTTGGTGACACCTTGGGGTGTTGGGTCCCCTCCACAACTCCTTTAGGTCTTGGTGGCACCTTGGGGGTTTGGGTCCCTCCACAACTCTTTGGGGTCTTGGTGGCACCTTGGGGTGTTGGGTCCCCTCCACAACTCCTTTAGGTCTTGGTGGCACCTTGGGGTGTTGGGTCCCTCCACAACTCTTTGGGGTCTTGGTGGCACCTTGGGGTGTTGGGTCCCCTCCAAAACTCCTTTAGGTCTTGGTGGCACCTTGGGGGTTTGGGTCCCTCCACAACTCTTTGGGGTCTTGGTGGCACCTTGGGGTGTTGGGTCCCCTCCAAAACTCCTTGGGGTCTTGGTGGCACCTTGGGGTGTTCGGTCCCTCCACAACTCTTTGAGGTCTTGGTGGCACCTTGGGGTGTTGGGTCCCCTCCATGGCTCCTTGGGGTGTTGGGGTCCACCGTGCCTTTGGAGACCTCTCTATGATGTCCCCCCCAAGTGTCCAGCACCCATTTAGGGACATCCCCCTGGCATCTCCCCTGACACCCATTTTGGGTACCTCCTCCCCCTCCCCACCCACTCGGTCCCCCCCGTGTCCCCTCCCAGTGCTCTGCCGCGTCTTCGCCGTGGGCCACCTGATGGAACCAGCGTCCAAGACGGTGATCGTGGAGATCAAGGTGGGTGTCTCTTGGGGACACGAGGACGTGGGGACACGGCCACCGGCGCCACCACCCCTGACCCCTCCGTGTCCCTTCAGACACCCGATAACGTCATCATCAAGCAAACCCCTGTGTCCTCACCGAAGAAGACCGGGATCTTCTCCCTCAGTCACAACCTACCTGAGGTCATCAGGTGAGTTCCACCTCCTGGGGTGTCCTTGGTGATCTCCATGGCCTCCAGGGTCGTCTCCTCAACCTTGTCCCCACCTTCTCCAGCCTGGGAATGTGGACGATAACGGCCAAATTTGAAGACTCACCAGACCAGGTCTTCAGCACCCAATTTGAGGTCAAGGAGTACGGTAAGGTGGGGTGGGGACCTCCAGACACCCAGGGACCTTCTGACTTTCCTGGATTCCTGGGTCCATTGGGTGTTGTCCCTCCCCCCCAGTCCTGCCAAGCTTTGAGGTGGTCCTGGAGCCGGAGGAGAAGTTCCTCTACATTGACCGCCAGGAGGACTTCCGGGTGTCCATCACGGCCAGGTGGGATGAGGACCTCAAACCTCCTCGTTTTGGAGGTCAATCCTCCACGGAAGGTGGGGTGGGGTGACATTCCCACACAAAGTCCCCAGGGATGAGGAGGTGGCACGGGGTGCAAGGGGGGATTTGGGGTTCCTTCAGGCCCATGAGGCTGATTGGGGAGGGCCTTGGGGTGCCACTGGTGGTCCTGGGTGCTGTAGGAGCAGATCAGGAGGTCCTTGAGGTGCCATGGGATCCCCGTGGTCCTGGGTGCTGTGACAGCAGATCAGGAGGCCCTTGGGGTGTCATAGGGTCCCCGTAATCCTGGGTGATATAGAAGCAGATCAGGAGGCCCTCAGGGTGCCGTGGGGTCCTCATGATCCTGGGTGCTGTGGCAGCAGATCAGGAGGTCCTTGGGGTGCCGTGGTGTCCCCATGATCCTGGGTGCTGTAGGAGAAGATCAGGAGGTCCTTGAGGTGTCATGGGGTCCCCATGGTCCTGGGTGCTGTAGGGGAAGATCAGGAGGTCCCTAGGGTACTGTGGGGTCCCTGTGGTCCTGGGTGCTGTGGCAGCACATCAGGAGGTCCTTGGGGTGTCATGGGGTCCCCATGGTCCTGGGTGCTGTAGGAGAAGATCAGGAGGTCCTTGGGGTGTCATGGGGTCCCCACAGTCGTGGGTGCTGTAGGAGAAGATCAGGAGGTCCCTGGGGTGCCATGGGGTCCCTGTGGTCCTGGGTGCTGTGGCAGCAGATCAGGAGGCCCTCAGCGTGTCGTGGGGTCCTCATGATCCTGGGTGCTATAGGAGAAGATCAGGAGGTCCCTTGGGTGCCGTGGGGTCCCCATGGTCCTGGGTGCTGTGGCAGCAGATCAGGAGGTCCTCAGGGTGCTGTGGGGACAGTGCTGAGGGTGATGGGGATGTGGGATGTTGGGGAGAGGGGCTGGGTAGGACACGAGGTGGTGGAGGCAGCGAGGAGGTGGTGGGATGATGGGTGGCCATGGGTGCGTGGAGGGACAGGGTCACGTGACGAGGCTGTGGGGCCGTGGGGCGACAGCGATGAGGAGGGGATGAGGGAGCAGGGCCGGGGGGTGACAGGGCCGGGGGGTGACAGGGCCGGGGGGTGACGGGACCGTGGTGGCTCCACCCAGGTACCTGTACGGGAAGCAGCTGCAGGGCAACGCCTTCGTCCTCTTCGGGGTCATGGTGGACGACGAGAAGAAGAGCATCCCCGAGTCCCTGCAGCGCGTCAAGGTCACCCTGTCCTTGGCCCTGTCCCCTGCTCCAGGCCAGGGCTGGGCTCTGCCCCTTGCTCGGCCCTGGTGTCCCCACCCCTGTCCCCCTCCCCATCCCCACCTCTGTCCCCACGGTTGTCCCCTGTCCCACTGACTCCACGCCGCAGGTGACCGATGGCGATGGGGAAGGGGTCCTGTCCATGGCCACCCTGAAGGAGAGGTTCCCCAACCTCCAGGAGCTGGTGGGACATTCACTCTACGTCTCCGTCACCGTCCTCACCGAGTCAGGTGCGCGGGGTGGTCACGGGGTGGGGGGACCTGGGGGGACAGGGACAGGAGGGACCTGTGGGGTCATGGGCTCTGTCACGGTCTTCAAGGAGCTGGGTGGAGCGAGGGGACACCTGGGGACAGGTGGGTTGGGGACAGGTGGGGCTGGGGCCAAGCGAAGGATGGAGAGATACGGGCTTGGAGAGAGCAAGGATGAGGAGAGGAGGTGGGGCTGGGGACTGTGAGGGTGGGGGACATCTGGGGTCATCCAGGGTGGGATGGAGAAGTTCCTGGGGGGGACAGGGGAACCCTGGTAGGGGGTGACGTGGCCGTTGTGTGGTCACCACAGGCAGTGACCTGGTGGAGGCCCAGCGTGGTGGCATCCGCATCGTGACGTCACCCTACACCATCCACTTCACCCGCACCCCCAAGTTCTTCAAGCCGGGGATGCCCTTCGATCTGACGGTAACACCTTGGGGACAGCGGTGGGGACAGAGGTGGGGACAGCCCAGGACCCCCTCCCTTCCCCCCCATGGCACCAGAGTCCCCAGGATGAGACAAAGCAGGGGGAGCTGTGAGTGGAGGAGGCTTGGGGACCAGGTGATCAGACCCATGGGCTGATGAGAGGCAGGTCCTGCCAGACCAACCTGATCTCCTTTTGTGACAAGGTCACCCGTTTAATCATCAAATCATTGACTCTTCCAATTGGGAAAGACCTTTGAGATCATCGAATCCAACCACACCCATCATCTGCTAAACCCTGTCCCTCAGAAACTCATCCACCCTCTTTTTTAAGCCCCTCCAGGGATGGTGACTCCACCACCCCCCTCTGCCAGGGCCTGAGCACCCTTTTGGTGAAGAAGTTCTTCCTGATGTCCAATCTGAACCTCCCCTGGTGCAACTCATGGCCATTCCCTCTCGTCCCATCACTTGGGAGAAGAGGCCAACGCCAACTCTCCCACAGCCTCCTCTCAGGCAGTTGCAGACAGCGAGGAGGTCTCAGCCTCCTCTTCTCCAAGCTCATGGACGAGGGGAAAGCTGTGGATTTTAACAAGTCCAAGTGCCGGGTTCTCCACGTTGGACACCACAACCCCGTGCAGAGCTCTTGGTTGGGGACAGAGTGGCTGGAGAGGAGTCAAGAGCGAAAGGACTTGGGAGTGGTGATGGACAGGAGAGTCAACATGAACCAGCAGCTTGGCCAAGTGGCCAAGAGGGCCAGTGGTGTCCTGGCCTGCATCAGGAATGGTGTGGCCAGCAGGGCTGGAGAAGGGATCATCCCCTTATACTGGGAACCTTGAGTGCTGTGTCCAGTTCGAGGGGGACATTGAGATGTTGGAGAGTGTCCAGAGGAGACCAACGAGGGTGGGGAAGGGGCTGGAGCACAAACCCTGTGGAGAGCGATTGAGGGAGTTGGGGGAGCTCAGCCTGGAGTGGAGGAGGCTCAGGGGAGACCTCATTGCTCTCTACAACTCCCTAAAAGGAGGTCGTAGGTGGGGTTGGTCTCCTCTCCAGTGACAGAAGAAGAGGACCTGGTCTCAGGCTTCGTCAGGGGAGGTTTGGGCTTGACATGAGGAAAAAAATCTTCACTGAAAGAGTGATTGGCATGAGGTGCCCAGGGGGGTGGTGGAGTCATCGTCCCTGGAGGGGTTTAAAAGCTGATTGGATGAGGCACTGAGTGCCGTGGTTTAGATGACGAGAAGGTGTTGGTGTTGGGTCGTAGGTTGGACTCGACGATCTCAAAGGTCTTTTCCAACCTTGTGGTTTTGTGATAGACTCTGCTGAAGCCTTGGACACCGTTGCTGTTCCTCACGAGGTTCTGCTGGAGGAACCGGTGCCCTTGGCCTGCACAGGCAGAGCCTCTGCTGGCTCAGAAAGTGGCCAAAGGCAGGTGGGGAATGGAGCTCAGCCCAGTTGGAGGCCACTCCAAGGGGTGGTCCCAGCGCTCAGTGCTGGGGCCCGTCCTGATTAATGACCTGGATTAGAGGGTTGAGGGCAGGAAGGGTCTGCAGAGGGACCTGGCCAGGCTGGGTCCAGGGGCTGGAGGATCTACAGAGGGATCTGGGCAGGCTGTGTCCAGGGGCTGGAGGATCTACAGAGGGATCTGGCCAGGCTGTGTCCAGGGGCTGGAGGATCTACAGAGGGATCTGGGCAGGCTGGGTCCAGGGGCTGGAGGATCTACAGAGGGATCTGGCCAAGCTGTGTCCAGGGGCTGGAGGATCTACAGAGGGATCTGGGCAGGCTGGATCCAGGGGCTGGAGGATCTACAGAGGGATCTGGGCAGGCTGTGTCCAGGGGCTGGAGGATCTACAGAGGGATCTGGCCAGGCTGTGTCCAGGGGCTGGAGGATCTACAGAGGGATCTGGCCAGGCTGTGTCCAGGGGCTGAGACCAATGGGTTGGGGTTCAAGGCCAAGTGCCCAGTCCTGCCCTTGGGACACAACAACCCCCTGCAAGGTTCCAGCCCTGGGGAAGAAGGGCTGGAGAGGGCCTGGAGGAGAAGGCCCTGGGGGTGTTGGTTGGCAGCGGCTGAACACGAGGCAGCAGTGGTGGCCAAGAAGGCCAAGGGCATCTTGGGCTGGGTCAGAGGCAGCGTGGGCAGCAGGAGCAGGGCAGGGCTTGTGCCCCTGCCCTGGGCACTGGGGAGGCTTCACCTCGAGTGCTGGGGGCACTTCTGGGCCCCCCACTCCAAGGACATTGAGGGGCTGGAGCGCGTCCAGAGAGGGGCAACGGGGCTGGGGAGGGGCTGGAGAACAAGTGCTGGGAGGAGAGGCTGAGGGACCTGGGGGGGTTCAGCTTGGAGAAAGGAGGCCGAGGGGAGACCTCAGCAGTGTCTGCAAGTGCCCGAGAGGAGGCTGTGGGGAGGGGGCTGGGGGTCTCTTCTCCCAAGGGACAGGAGATGGGACGAGAGGGAATGGCCGTGAGTTGTGTCTGGGGAGGAGCCGATTGGACCTCAGGAGAAATCTCTTCACCAAAAGGGTTCTCAGGCCCTGGCAGAGGCACCCAGGGGGGGTGGAGGTGCCACCCCTGGAGGGGTTAAAGATGGGTGGGTGGGTTGGTGAAGGACAGGGTTTGGCAGGAGATGGGTTCGGTTGGACTCGATGATCTCCAAGGTCCTTTCCAACTGGAAGATTCTATGAGTGGAAGTGGTGCCACCTGGAGAAGGCCTGGGCACCGTGGTCTGTCCCTGCACCCCCCACCCCCGATGTCACACCAAGTCCCCATGTCATGCCCTCCCCTCCCCCCAGGTCTACGTCACCAACCCCGATGAGTCCCCGGCTCCGCGCGTCACCGTCAAGGCTGACGGCTTCCAGGGTCTCGTCTCCACCACACGTGATGGGACAGCCAAGCTGGTCCTCAACATGCCGGCCAACAAGGACAGCGTCCCCATCACCGTGAGTGGGGACAGCTCCCGGGGGGCCTTGGAACTGGGGTGGCCAAGGTGGTTGGGGACAGAGGTGGCTGAAGTGACCCGAGAACTGAGGTTGCTGAGACAACCAAAGTGGCTGAGATGCCCAGGGTGACCAAGGACCATGGCCAGGATGGTCACCATTGACCAAGGGCCAGGACCATGGTGGCCAAGTCCAGTCAGGAGTGGCCAAGACATCCAGAGATGATCAGGTTGACAAGGATCAGGGGTCAGGAAGACCAGGACATCCGTGGTGCCCTTTGCCCAGGTCCATCGCTTGGTCCCTGTTGACCAGGTGCCCCCATCTCCTGGTGCCACAGGTGAGTATCAGGGTTTGGGGAGACCGGGACATCCATGGTGACCCCTACCCAGGTCCACACCTGCCCCTGTTGACCAAGTGCTGCCATGTCTGGTGTCACAGGTGAGGAGTCCCGTGATGGCCCTTGAGGTGGCCCATGATGGGACTTGAGGTGGCCCATGATGGGACTTGAGGTGGCCCCATGATGGCCCTTGAAGTGGTCTTTGATGGCCCTTCAGGTGGTCCCATGATGGTCCTTGAGGTGGCCCATGCTGGCCCTTCAGGTGGCCCACAATGGGATCTGAGGTGGCCCGTGATGGCACTTGGGTGCCTCATGATGGAGATGTGTCAAGATGTTCAGGACAACCAAGGGCCAGAAGGGCCGATGTCAGGAAGGACCACATTGACTGGAGTGGCCAAGACAACCAAAAATGATCAGGTTGACCAAGGATCAGGGGTCGGAGAGACCAGGACATCCGTGGTGCCCCTTGCCCAGGTCCATCCCTTGGTCCCTGTTGACCAGGTGCCCCCATCTCCTGGTGCCACAGGTGAGGACGAGCCAGCCAGGCCTCCCCGCGGAGCGCCAGGCCTCGCGGCAGATGACGGCCGAAGCCTATCGAAGCCAAAAAGGTTCCGGCAACTTCCTCCACTTGGCCGTGGGAGCCACCGAGCTCCAGCCTGGGGACAACCTCGCCGTGAACTTCCACCTCAAGACCAGCACCAACACCGTCCGCGACTCCATCCGCCACTTCACCTACTTGGTGAGCACCCCTTGGCTTCCGCCACCCAACCGCTCTTCATCTTGAGGACCTCCAAAGGCCCTGGAGGTGTCCACCAGCCCCACCTTTGCTTGTCCCACCCCAGATCATGAGCAAGGGTCGCATCGTCCAAGTCGGGCGGCAGCGGCACGAGCCCGGCCAGGCCCTGGTCACCATGTCCCTGCCGGTGACCACCGAGCTCATCCCGTCCTTCCGCATCGTGGCCTACTACATCGTGATGCCCAACGAGATCGTTGCTGACTCCATCTGGGTGGACGTCAAGGACACTTGCATGGGCACCGTGAGTGCGTCCCTGCTGTCCTAGGGATAAGGAGGGCCCTGGAGGTGCCTCATGATGGCCCTTGAGGTGGTTTTGATAGGACTTGAGGTGACTCTTGATGGGACTTTAGGTGGTCCATGATGGCTCTTGATGTGGCCCATGATAGGACTTGAGGTGGTCCATGATAGGACTTGATGTGGCCCATGATGGCCCTTGAGGTGGCCCATGATAGCCCTTGATGTAACCCATGACAGGACTTGAGGTGGTCCATGATAGGACTTGATGTGGCCCCACGATGGCCCTTGAGGTGGCCCTTGATGGGACTTGATGTCAACCATGATGGCCCTAGATGTGACCCATAAAATGACTTGAGGTGGTCCATGATAGGGCTTGATCTGGTCCATAATGGCCCTTGATGTGGCCCATGATGGCCCTTGATGTGGCCCATGATGTTCCTTGATGTGACCCATGATAGGACTTGATGTGGCCCATGATGGCCTTTGAGGTGGTCCATGATGGCCCTTGAGATGGCTCTTGATGGCCCTTGATGTGACCCAAAATAGGACTTGAGGTGGTCCATGATGGTCCTTGAGGTGGCCCATGATGGCCCTTGAGGTGGCCGATCATGGGACTTGGGTGGCACTTAGGTGGTTTGGGTGGGCCACAGGGGACTCGGGCACCTCATGGTGGGCCTTGAGCAGTCCTTGAGGGGCTTGGGTGACCCATGATGGGGACTGGGTGTCACTTGGGTGTGGGCAGTCCATGGGGGGGTTGGGCATCTCACAGGGGACCCTGAGTGGCCCAGGTGACCTATTGGTTGTCCAGATATTCCATGGTGGAGAACTCAGCCACCAACCACCCCTGGAGGGCTCCAGATCTCTGTGGGGTTGGGGCACCTCCGTGGGGCAGCTCCCGCGGGGGTGGTGAAGGGTTTTGCAGGGTTTCCATGCCAATGATGCCCCACCCCATGCCAATGATGCCCCACCCTGGGGCCATGACACCCCACCCCGGGTCCATGATGCCCCACCCCATGCCAATGATGCCCCACCTCATGTCCATGGTGCCCCACCCTGTGTCCATGACACCACACCGTGTGTCCATGATGCCCCACCCCATGCCAATGATGCCCCACCTTGTGTCCGTGATGCCCCACCCCATAACCATGATGCCCCATCTTGTGTCCATGATGTCCCATGCCACATCCATGATGCCCCACCTCACGCCCATGATGCCCCACCTTGTGTCCATGATGCCCCACCCCATGCCAATGATGCCCCACCCCATAACCATGATGCCCCACCTTGTGTCCATGATGTCCTGTGCCACATCCATGATGCCCCACCCCATGCCCATGATGCCCCACCCCGGGTCCATGATACCCCACCCCACACCCATGATGCCCCACCTTGTGTCCATGATGCCCCACCCCATGTCTGTGATGCCCCACCCCATAACCATGATGCCCCACCCCATGCCCATGATGCCCCACCCCGGGTCCATGATGCCCCACCTTGTGTCCATGATGCCCCACCCCATGTCTGTGATGCCCCACCCCATAACCATGATGCCCCACCCCATGCCCATGATGCCCCACCCCGGGTCCATGATGCCCCACCTTGTGTCCATGATGCCCCACCCCATGTCTGTGATGCCCCACCCCATAACCATGATGCCCCACCCCATGCCAATGATGCCCCACCCTGGGTCCATGATGCCCCACCCCATAACCATGATGCCCCACCTTGTGTCCATGATGTCCCATGCCACATCCATGATGCCCCACCCCATGCCCATGATGCCCCACCCCATGTCCACGTCAGCTGGTGGTGAAGGGAGCGACGGAGGCCGACAACCGGGTCCACGAACCAGGGACCCCCATGAGGCTGCGCATCGAGGGCGACCACAACGCCTACGTGGGCTTGGTGGCCGTGGACAAGGGTGTCTTCGTCCTCAGCAAGAAGAACAAGATCACCCAGTCCAAGGTGGGCGCCCAGGTCCCCGTCCCCGCTGTGCCTGGGTGGTGGCCCTGGTGGTCATGGCTCTGCCATCTTGGTTGAAGGTTTGGGACACGGTGGAGAAGGGTGACATCGGCTGCTCCCCGGGCAGCGGGAGGGACAACGTCGGTGTCTTCGTTGACGCTGGCCTCAGCCTGGCCACCAACGTGGAGATCCGGACACCGCAGCGATCCGGTAGGGGCCACGGGGACAACTTGGGGGGGCACCTCGGGGGTGGGGGGCGCACCTCGGGGATGGGGTGGGTGGCACCTCGGGGAGGGCGTGGGTGGCGCCTCGGGGAGGGCGTGGGTGGTACCTTGGGGAGAAGGTGGGTGTCACCTCGGGGATGGGGTGGGTGACACCTTGGGGAGAGGGCATCTCAAGGATGAGGGCACCTCAGGGATGGGGCGGGTGACACCTCAGGGGTGGGGTAGATGGCACATCGATGGTGAGGTAGGTGACACCTTGGGGATGGGGTGGGTGACACCTTGGGGAGAGGGTGGGTGATACCTCGGGGAAGGGGTGGGTGACACCTTGGGGAGGGTGTAGGTGGCACCCTTAGGGATGGGGTATTTCAAGGGTGAGGTAGGGGATACCTCAGGGCTGGGGATGGGGCATCTCAAGGATGGAGTGGGTGACACCTTGGGGACCGGGTAGGTGGCACCTTGAGGGTGAGGTGGGTGACACCTCAGGGAGGGTGTAGGTGGCACCCAAGGGATGAGGCATCTCAAGGATGGGGCGGGTGACACCTTGGGGATGGAGTAGGTGACACTTCAGGGATGGGGTAGGTGGCAGGTTGATGGTGGGGTAGGTGACACCTTGGGGAGAGGGTGGGTGACACTTTGGGGAAGGGGTGGGTGACACCTTGGGGAGGGTGTAGGTGGCACCCTTAGGGATGGGGTATTTCAAGGGTGAGGTAGAGGACACCTTAGGGGTGGGGATGGGGCATCTCAAGGATGGGTGGGTGACACCTTGGGGACGGGGTAGGTGGCACCTTGAGGGTGGGGTGGGTGACACCTCAGGGGTGGGGATGTGGCATCTCAAGGATGGGGTAGGGGGCACCTTGGGCTTGGGGTGGGTGACACCTCAAGGAGGGTGTAGATGGCACCCAAGGGATGGGGCATCTCAAGGATGGGTCGGGTTGACACCTTGGGGATGGAGTAGGTGACACCTCGGGGGTGGGGGTTGCATCCCCTGAGCTTTGGGATGTGACACCTGATGTCGAGGAGAGGTGACACCTGGGGGTGGGGTCCTGACGTGTCCACTCCGTGTCCCCAGAGGTCCAGTGTCCGCAGCCCCCACAGCGCAAGCGCCGCTCCCTGCTCCTCGCCAAGGACAAGAGCACCAAGGGTAGGTGGCCCTGGGAGTGTCCCCTGGGGACAGCAGAGGGTCCCATGTCCTGACCAGAACCAGTGTCCCACGTCCCCAAGGCCACCAGAGCATCCCACGTCCCAGTCAATGCCAGTGTCCCATCTCCCTGAGGGACACCTGAGTGTCCCATGATCATGGAGCTACCACAGCCTCCCGTAACCCAAAGGCCACCAGGGTGTCCCATGTCCCCAGGGGCCACCAGAGCATCCGATGTCCCAACCAGTGCCAATGTCCCACCTCCTTGAGGGACATCAGAGCATCTCATGATCCTGGTGCTACCACAGCCTCCCACATCCCCAAGGCCACCAGAGTGTCCCATGTCCCTGGAGCTACCAAGAGCCTCCCAAGTCTCCAAGGCCACCAGGGTGTCCCAAGGCCACCAGGGTGTCCCATGTTCCTGGAGCTACCACAGCCTCCCACATGTCCAAGGCTACCAGGGTGTCCCAAGCTCCTGTAGGTAGCAGGTTCCCCCCATATCCCCAAGGCCACCAGGGTGTCCCAAGGCCACCAGGGTGTCCCAAGCCCCTGGAGCTCCCACATGTCCAAGGCCACCAGAGTGTCCCAAGCCCCTGGAGCTCCCACGGCCTCCCACATGTCCAAGGCCACCACCCAGGGTGTCCTATGTCCCCAAGGCCACCAGGGTGTCCCAAGGCCACCAGGGTGTCCCAAGCCCCTGGAGCTCCCACGGCCTCCCACATGTCCAAGGCCACCACCCAGGGTGTCCTATGTCCCCAAGGCCACCAGGGTGTCCCAAGGCCACCAGGGTGTCCCAAGCCCTGAAGCTCCCATGGCCTCCCACATGTCCAAGGCCACCAGAATGTCCCATATTCCCAAGGCCACCACGGTGTCCTATGTCCCCAAGGCCACCAGGGTGTCCTAAGGCCACCAGGGTGTCCCAAGCCCTGAAGCTCCCATGGCCTCCCACATGTCCAAGGCCACCAGAATGTCCCATATTCCCAAGGCCACCACGGTGTCCTATGTCCCCAAGGCCACCAGGGTGTCCTAAGGCCACCAGGGTGTCCCAAGCCCTGAAGCTCCCATGGCCTCCCACATGTCCAAGGCCACCAGAATGTCCCATATTCCCAAGGCCACCAGGGTGTCCTATGTCCCCAAGGCCATCAGGGTGTCCTAAGGCCACCAGGGTGTCCCAAGCCCTGAAGCTCCCATGGCCTCCCACATGTCCAAGGCCACCAGAATGTCCCATATTCCCAAGGCCACCACAGTGTCCTATGTCCCCAAGGCCACCAGAATGTCCCAAGCCCCTGGAGCTCCCACAGCCCCCCCTACGTCCCCAAGGCCCCCACCCAGGGTGTCCCCTGCCCCTGGAGGCCGGGGGCCGGGTGCCAGCCGGGTCCTTGGTGGTGGCAGCGGCCAAGTACACGGACAAGGCTCTGCGCAAGTGCTGCGAGGACGGGATGAAGGAGAACCCGATGGGTCACAGCTGCCAGGAGAGGACCCGCTACATCCAGGAGGGAGCACCCTGCGTCCAGGCCTTCCTCGACTGCTGCCGCCACATCCAGGGCATCCGCGAGAAGAAGCAGCGCGAGGCCCACCTGGAGCTGGCTCGAAGCAAGTGCTGGGGGCGCTGGGGTTGGGCGCGCTTGGGGCAAGCTTGGTTGAAGGTCAGGAGCTGCTTCTACTGTCCTTGGGTGGTGTTGGGTGGAGAACAGGTGAACTTCAGGGGTTGCTTGGGTGAAGGTCGGGGGAACCTTGGGTGATGCTTGGGTGAAGGTCAGGAGAAACTTGGGCAATGCTTGGGTCAATGTCAGGTGAGCCTTGGGCAATGGTTGGGTGAAGGTCAGGAGAACCTTGAGCAATGGTTGGGTGAAGGTCAGGTGAACCTTGGGCAATGGTTGGGTCAAGGTCAGGAGAACCTCGGGTATTGCTTGGGTCAAGGTCAGGTGAACCTTGGGCAATGGTTGGGTCAAGGTCAGGAGAACTTTGGGCAATGGTTGGGTGAAGGTCAGGAGAACCTTGAGCAATGGTTGGGTGAAGGTCAGGAGAACCTTGAGCAATGGTTGGGTGAAGGTCAGGAGAACCTTGAGCAATGGTTGGGTGAAGGTCAGGAGAACCTTGAGCAATGGTTGGGTGAAGGTCAGGAGAACCTTGGGCAATGGTTGGGTGAAGGTCAGGAGAACCTTGCGTCTTGCTTGGGTTAAGGTCAGGAGAACCTCGGGTATTGCTTGGGTCAAGGTCAGGTGAACCTTGGGTAAACGTTGGGTGAAGGTCAGGAGAACCTTGGGCAATGGTTGGGTCAAGGTCAAGAGAACCTCGGGTATTGCTTGGGTCAAGGTCAGGTGAACCTTGGGTAAACGTTGGGTGAAGGTCAGGAGAACCTTGGGCAATGGTTGGGTCAAGGTCAAGAGAACCTCGGGTATTGCTTGGGTCAAGGTCAGGTGAACCTTGGGCAATGGTTGGGTGAAGGTCAGGAGAACCTCGGGTATTGCTTGGGTCAAGGTCAGGTGAACCTTGGGTAAACGTTGGGTGAAGGTCAGGAGAACCTTGGGCAATGGTTGGGTCAAGGTCAGGAGAACTTTGGGTATTGCTTGGGTCAAGGTCAGGTGAACCTTGGGTAAACGTTGGGTGAAGGTCAGGAGAACCTTGGGCAATGGTTGGGTCAAGGTCAGGTGAACCTTGGGTAAATGTGGGGTCAAGGTGAGGTGAACCTTGAGCAATGCTTGGCTGAAGGTCAGGTGAACCTTGGGTGATGCTTGGCCAGACCAAGGGTGGTGCTTGGATGATGTTGGGTCCATCCAGGGGTTGGGCCCCTGAGGCCACGGTCGAGAGGGATGGTGCCCCCTCCCCCAGGTGAGGTGGACGATGACTTCCTGGACGATGAGGACATCACCTCGCGGAGCCTCTTCCCAGAGAGCTGGATGTGGCAGGTGGAGCACCTGACCGAGAAGCCCAACGAGCTGGGGTGAGCCCTGTGCCCTTGGCCCAAACCCCCTCCACCCCACGACTCAACCTGGAGATGGTCACCTCCTTCCTGTCCATCTCTGGACACGGCCTTGGCTGCTCTGGCGAGCAGCTGTGACACCCCCAAGTCCAGACAAAGCCACCTTTGACCTCCTGGTGGCACCTGGGGACCAGCTGTGAAACCTTGGTCCAGTTCAGGAGCCACCTACAACCCCCTGGTCTGGCCTGGAGACCAACCAGGGCACCCTGGACCTCAGCTGGGTGGGTGGTTGCGCCTCCCTGGTCTGGCTTGAGGCCATTTATGACCCCTTTGGTTGCTCCCATCCCCTCCAGCATCTCCACGAAGACCCTTCCAGTGTACCTGAAGGACTCCATCACCACCTGGGAGGTCCTGGCTGTCAGCCTCTCGCAGACCAAGGGTAGGTGGTAGAGTAGGAAGATGTCCATGAAGCTCAACGGAATCCCCCAGGCCTTGGGGGTTGTCCCCGGGCCTTGAAGAGTCTCCCAAAGGCTGGTGGCTGTCCCTGGGGTTTGAGGGTTCTCCAAGAGCTTAGAGGGATGCCCTAAGCTTTGGGGAGATCCATCAAAGCTTGGTGGCTTTCCTTGGGACTTGAGGGACCTCCTGAGCCTCAGGAGGTCTCCATGGGACTTGAAGGGCCCCCTGAGCCTTGGGAGACCTTCATGAGTCTTGAAGGTTCCCCAAAACCTCAGGAGACCTCCATGGGGACTTGAGGGACCCCCTGAGCCTTGGGAGGTCTCCATGGGACTTGAAGGTTCCCTGAACCCTCAGGAGACCTTCACGGGTCTTGAGGCATCTCCTGAGCTTCAGAAGGATTTCATGGGTCTTGAGGATTCCCCAAAGCCTCAGGAGGCCTCCATGGGACTTGAGGGACCTCCTGAGCCTCAGGCAAACTTCGCGGGTCTTGGGATGTTTCCTAAGCTTCAGAAGGACCTCATGGGTCTTGAGGGTTCCCCAAAGCCTCAGGAGCCTTCCATGGGTCTTGAGGGTTCCTCAAAGCCTCAGGAGGCTTCCATGGGACTTGAGGGTTCCCCAAAGCCTTGAGAGGTCTCCATGGAACTTGAAGGTTCCCCAAAGCCTCAGGAGGATTCCATGGGCCTTGAGGGTTCACCAAAGCCTCAGGAGCCTCCCATGGGCCTTGAGGGTTCCCCAAAGCCTTGAGAGGTCTCCATGGAATTTGAAGGTTCCCCAAAACCTCAGGAGGATTCCATGGGCCTTGAGGGTTCCCCAAAGCCTTGAGAGGTCTCCATGGGGCTTAAGGGACCCCTTAAGCCCTGGTAGGACTCCACGGGTCTTGAGGAGCCCATCAAGGCCTCCAGCTTGGCCCCTGTGTCCCTGGGTCCTTCCCCCCACCCCAGGGCTGTGCGTGGCCGACCCCTACGAGATCACAGTGATGAAGGACTTCTTCATCGACCTGCGCCTGCCCTACTCCGTGGTGAGGAACGAGCAGGTGGAGATCCGGGCCGTCCTCTACAACTACCGGAACCACGATATCACGGTTGGTTGGGATGGGAGAGGACCCCCAGGTTGGATCTCCTCAGGCTTGAGGGGCACAGGGGGTGGGGAGGTTCCTGTGGCCACCTGAGCTCCGTGGTGGACGTCTCCATCCTGCAGGTGAGGGTGGAGCTGATGTACAACCAGGCCCTGTGCAGCGCCTCCACCTCCAAGAAGCGCTACCAGCAGATCCTCAAGGTGAAGGCCCAGTCCTCGTGGGCCGTGCCCTTCGTCATCGTCCCCTTGCAGCTGGGCCACCACGACGTGGAGGTGAAGGCGGCCGTCAGGGGCAGCTTCGTGGCGGACGGCGTCAAGAAGAAGCTCAAAGTTGTGGTGAGTGGTCCCCGGGGCATCTCCACCGCGCGGTGCCCCTCGATGGCGTGGAACGGGGCCGGGGGGAGGGAGGTGTTGGTGCTCTTGAGGGCAAAGAGGTCCTGCAGGGGGATCTGGAGAAGTTGGAGAAGTGGGAAATGGCCAACCACATCAAGAAGAGGCCCTCTGAAGGGATCTGGAGAAGCTGAAGAGGTGGGAAACCATCAATCACATGGAGAACAGGACCTGCATAAGGATCTGGAGAAGCTGAAGAGGTGGGAAACCACCAACCACGTGCAGAAGAGACCTTGCAGAAGGATCTGGAGGAGTTGGAGAACTGGGAAACCACCAGGCACATGAAGAAGAGACCTTGCAGAAGGATCTGGAGGAGTTGTAGAGGTGGGAAACCACCAATTACATCAAGAAGAGGCCTTGCAGAGGGATCTGGAGAAGCTGAAGAGGTGGGAAACCACCAACCACGTGCAGAAGAGACCTTGCAGAAGGATCTGGAGGAGTTGGAGAACTGGGAAACCACCAGGCACATGAAGAAGAGACCTTGCAGAAGGATCTGGAGGAGTTGTAGAGGTGAGAAACCACCAAGAACATCAAGAAGAGGCCTTGCAGAGGGATCTGGAGAAGCTGGAGAGGTGGGAAACCACCAGGCCCGTGAAGAAGAGACCTTACACAAGGATCTTGTGGAGTTGGAGAGGTGGGAAACCACCAATTACATCAAGAAGAGGCCCTGCAGAAGGATCTGGAGGAGTTGTAGAGGTGGGAAACCACCAAGAACATCAAGAAGAGGCCTTGCAGAGGGATCTGGAGAAGCTGGAGAGGTGGGAAACCACCAGGCCCGTGAAGAAGAGACCTTACACAAGGATCTTGTGGAGTTGGAGAGGTGGGAAACCACCAATTACATCAAGAAGAGGCCCTGCAGAAGGATCTTGAGAAGCTGGAGAGGTGGGAAACCACCAAGCACATGAAGAAGAGACCCTGTGGAGGGACCTGGAGAAGCTGGAGAGGTGGGAAACCACCAAGAACATCACAAAGAGGCCTTCCAGAGGGATCTGGAGAAACCTGGAGAGGTGGGAAACCACCAAGCACATGCAGAAGAGGCCTTGCAGAAGGATCTGGAGAAGCCTGGAGAGCCTGAAGAGCAGCTGGGTGGAAGGGGATCTGGGGGTCCTGGTTGGTGGCAAGTGGACCATGAGTCAACAGAGTAGTAGCCAAGAGGACCCCCATGCCCTGGGGGGCACCAAGAGGGGCATCACCAGATTGTCCTCTCCTCTCTGTCCTGGGGAGGCCCCACCTCGAGCACTGGGGACAGTTTGGGCACCACAGGGTAAGAAGGTTCTAAAGCTCCTGGAGAGTGTCCAGAGGAGGCCACGAAGCTGGGGAAGGTTCTCGAGAGGAAGCGTTTGAGGAGCAGCAAAGTCACTGGGTCTGTTCAGCTGGAGGAGAGGAGGTTGAGGTGGGACCTCAGAGCTGCTTCCTCACACGGGGAGGAGGAGGAGCAGGCACTGAGCTCTTCCCTCTGGTGACCAAGGCCAGGAGCCCAGGGAAGGGCAGGAAGGGGCCAGGGGAGGGTTGGGTTGGACACCAGGAGAAGGTCCTTCCCCCAGGGGTTGGTGGAGCCCTGGAACAGCTCCCCAGGGAAGCTGTCACAACTGGAATATTCCAGAAGGGTTTGGCCAGTGGCCTCAGCCCACGGGGTGAATGTTGGTGTTGGGACAGGAGGTTGGACTGGGTGGGCTTGGTGGGTCCCTTCCAGCTCAGGGCATTCCGTGTTCCTTCCATCCCTGAGGTGTCCTCAGCCCCCCGTTGATGTCCCTCTCTCCACGTTCCTCCTGGTGTTGGTGCCCCAGGGATGAAGGTTCCTCCCCCCAGGAGGCTCAAGCGTGGTCTCCTGGGGCTCTCCCAGTTTGTCCCATGACCTGGACGTGTTGGTTGGACACTGGGACACCTTTCCTGGACGACCAAGAGAGGTTGGGAAGAGGGACCCAGGCCCAGCCCAACCTTTGGGTTTGGGTTTCTCTCTGCAGCCTGAAGGGATGAGGTTGGAGAAGACGGTGAAGATCATTGAGCTGGACCCGAAGACGAAGGGAGTCAGTGAGTGGCCTTGGGGATGTCCCACAGGGAGAGGGACCTGGGGCACCTCGGGGGACAAGAGAAGGCCCACTGTGGGTCTGGAACTTCTTTGGGGTGAAGGATGTTCCACCAAGAAAAGGACTGGGGCATCCCTAGGGGGGATAAAGGACATCTCATATGGGGTTGGGGCACCTCAGGGGAGGAGGGATGGGTCACCAAGAGAAGGACTGGGGCAGCCTGGGGGAGAAGGGACATCTCATATGGGGCTGGAGCACTTCGGGGGATGAGGGATGGGTCACCAAGAGAAGGACTGGGGCAGCCTGGGGGAGAAGGGACATCCCACATGGGGTTGGGGCACCTTAGGGGAGGAGGGATGGGTCACCAAGAGAAGGACTGGGGCAGCCTGGGGGTCAAGGGACATCCCACATGGGGTTGGGGCACCTTAGGGGAGGAGGGATGGGTCACCAAGAGAAGGACTGGGACATCTTGGGGGACAAAGGACATCTCACATGGGGTTGGGACACCTCAGGGGATGACAGATGTCCCACCAAGAGAGGGACTGGGGCATCTTGGGGGACAAGGGACATCTCATGTGGGGCTGGGGCATCTCAAGGGAGGAGGGATGGGTCACCAAGAGAAGGACTGGGGCAGCCTGGGGGACAAGGGACATCTCACATGGGGTTGGGACACCTCAGGGGATGACAGATGTCCCACCAAGAGAGGGACTGGGGCATCTTGGGGGACAAGGGACATCTCACGTGGGGCTGGGGCATCTCAAGGGAGGAGGGAGATCCTGGTGTGGCCCTGGAACATCTTGAGGGACCTGGGACATCCTGCTGTGGATGTGGAGCGGGGCAGGGTCACCTCGGGGTGAGGTGGGGCGTGAAGGGGTTGGGTGTGTCCCCCCCCTCCATCCTGGTGGCGCCGCCCCACAGATGGTGTCCAAGAAGAGCGGGTGAGGGCAGCAAACCTCTCAGACATCGTCCCCAACACGGAGTCGGAGACCAGAGTCAACATCCAAGGTGGGAGCAGGGGACACCCTCAAAGAGGAGCTGGGGTGGGGATGGGACAACCCCAAGGCCGGACATCTCCCCCCTGCCCTTTCTTCTGGTCCAGGTAACCCCGTGTCCGTCCTGGTGGAGAAGGCCATCGATGGGGAGAAGCTGACGCACCTCATCGTGACGCCGTCGGGCTGCGGGGAGCAGAACATGATCGGGTTGACCCCCACGGTCATTGCCACCCACTACCTGGACAGCACCTTGCAGTGGGAGACCTTCGGCATCGAGCGGCGCGCGCAGGCCATCGAGCTGATCAAAAAGGGTGGGGACATCTCTTGGGGGGTGGGAGAACCTGCTGAAGGGTGGGGGCACCTCCTAAAGGGTGGGAGAACATCCTAGAGGGTGGGAGAACCTCCTAAAGGGTGGGAGAACCTCCTAAAGGGTGGGAGAACCTGCTGGAGGGTGGGAGAACCTCCTAAAGTTTGGGGGCATCTCCTGAAGGGTGGGAGAACCTCCTGAAGGGTGGGAGAACCTCCTAAAGGGTGGGAGAACATCCTAGAGAGTGGGAGAACCTCCTAAAGGGTGGGAGAACCTCCTGAAGGGTGAGAGAACATCCTAGAGGGTGGGGGCATCTCCTAAAGGGTGGGGGCATCTCCTAAAGGGTGGGAGAACCTCCTAAAGGGTGGGAGAACCTCCTAAAGGGTGGGAGAACCTGCTGGAGGGTGGGAGAACCTCCTAAAGTGTGGGAGAACCTCCTAAAGGGTGGGAGAACCTCCTAGAGAGTGGGAGAACCTCCTAAAGGGTGGGGACATCTCCTAAAGGGTGGGACGACATCCTAGAGGGTGAGAGAACATCCTAGAGGGTGGGGGCATCTCCTAAAGGGTGGGAGAACCTCCTAAAGTGTGGGAGAACCTCCTAAAGGGTGGGAGAACCTCCTAAAGGGTGGAAGAACCTGCTGGAGGGTGGGAGAACCTCCTAAAGTTTGGGGGCATCTCCTGAAGGGTGGGAGAACCTCCTGAAGGGTGGGAGAACCTCCTAAAGTTTGGGGGCATCTCCTGAAGGGTGGGAGAACCTCCTGAAGGGTGGGAGAACCTCCTAAAGGGTGGGGGCGTCTCCTGAAGGGTGGGAGAACCTCCTAGAGGGTGGAGGCACCTTCTAAAGGCTGGGGCACCTTTTGAAGGGTGGGAGAACCTCCTAGAGGGTGGGAGAACATCCTGAAGGGTGGGAGAACCTCCTGAAGGGTGGGACAACATCCTGAAGGGTGGGAGAACTTCCTGAAGGGTGGGGACATCTCCAAAAGGGTGGAGGCACTTTCTGAAGGGTGGGAGAACCTTCTGAAGGGTGGAAGAACCTCCTAGAGGGTGGGAGACGCTCCTGAAGGGTAGGAGAACCTCCTGAAGGGTGGGGGCATCTCCTGAAGGGTGGGAGAACCTCCTAAAGTGTGTGGGGGGGCTTCTCCTAAGGGGTGGGAGAACCTCCTGAAAGGTGGGAGAACCTCCTGAAAGGTGGAAGAACCTCCTAAAGGGTGGGAGAACCTCCTGAAAGGTGGAAGAACCTCCTGAAAGGTGGAAGAACCGCCTGAAGGGTGGGAGAACCTCTTAAAACGTGGGGACACCTCCTGGCTTCCTTTTTGGGGTGCACCATGCCCCAAGGTGCTGAAGAAACCTCAGTCTTTGAAGAAGACCTGGGTGGGATGCTCCCAGTCTAGGGGCTTCTAGAGCTACTGGTTTGGGCTGGCACGTGCCCTGGATGAGCTGGTGGCTTGAAGCCCCCTCTGGTTTGGTTGGGTGGTCCTTGTGCCGGCCGACGATTGGAGGTCGTCGGTGCCTTCAAGCCACCCTTGGGTGCTCCTCGTGTTGGCCAACCACCACCTCTCCACCAGGTTACAGCCAACAGCTCGCCTTCCGGAAGCCCGACAGCTCCTACGCTGCCTTCAAGGACCGCCCGTCGAGCACCTGGTGAGGGTCGCGCTGCCACCACCACAGAGGGGCCAAGCGGGAGGTTTGGCCACGGTGCTGAGGTCCTCCTGTCCCCAGGTTGACGGCCTACGTGGCCAAAGTCTTTGCCATGGCCATCAAGCTGGTCCACATCGACCCCGAGGTGCTCTGTGGTGCTGTGAAATGGCTCATCCTGGAGAAGCAGAAGCCAGATGGGATCTTCCAAGAAGATGCTCCCGTCATCCACAAAGAGATGGTGGTAGGGGGGGGACACCCAAGCCCCGTCCCCGCTGGTGGCCAAGGCCCTGACACCTTGAGGATGGGATTGGGAAGGAGCTGGGGAGGGGAAGGACCACGTTGGGTGGCCAAAGCCTCTGTGACAACCACGATCCCGAGGGTTTCTCTGTCCCTTCTGTCCCTCAGGGAGGCTACGAAGGGGCTGAGCCCGAGGTGTCTCTGACAGCCTTCGTCCTCATCGCTCTGCAGGAGGCCCGGGAGGTCTGCAAGGGCCACGTCAACGTGAGTGGCCCAACCTCAAGCCCAAGAGAAGGGTGGGGGCGTCTTCGGGGAGAAAGGACATCTCACATGGGGTTGGGGCACCTCAGGGGAGGGAGGGATGGGGCACCAAGAGAAGGACTGGGGCATCCTGGGGGACAAGGGACATCTCACATGGGGTTGGGGCACCTCAGAGGAGGAGGGATGGGTCACCAAGGGTAGGGCTGAGGCATCTTGGGGACAAGGGACATCCCATATGGGACTGGAGCACCTCAGGGGATGAAGGATGTCCCACCAAGAGAAGGACTGGGGCAGCCTGGGGGACAAAGGACATCTCACGTGGGGTTGGGGCACCTCAGAGGAGGACAGATGGTCACCAAGGGTAGGGCTGAGGCATCTTGGGGACAAGGGACATCCCATATGGGATTGGAGCACCTCAGGGGATGAAGGATGTCCCACCATGAGAAGGACTGGGGCAGCCTGGGGGACAAGGGACATCTCACATGGGACTGGAGCACCTCAGGGGACGAAGGATGTCCCACCAAGAGAAGGACTGGGGCAGCCTGGGGGACAAGGGACATCCCATATGGGACTGGAGCACCTCAGGGGATGAAGGATGTCCCACCAAGAGAAGGACTGGGGCAGCCTGGGGGACAAGGGACATCTCACGTGGGGTTGGGGCACCTCAGAGGAGGACAGATGGTCACCAAGGATAGGGCTGAGGCATCTTGGGGACAAGGGACATCCCATATGGGATTGGAGCACCTCAGGGGATGAAGGATGTCCCACCAAGAGAAGGACTGGGGCAGCCTGGGGGACAAGGGACATCTCACATGGGGTTGGGGCACCAAGGATAGGGCTGAGGCATCTTGGGGACAAGGGACATCCCATATGGGACTGGAGCACCTCAGGGGATGAAGGATGTCCCACCAAGAGAAGGACTGGGGCAGCCTGGGGGACAAGGGACATCTCACATGGGGTTTGGGCACCTCAGGGGAGGACGGATGGTCACCAAGGGTAGGGCTGAGGCATTGGGGACAAGGGACATCCCATATGGATCTGGGGCATCTCAAGGCAGAAGGGACATCCTGGTGTCCCTCCACATGGGGAGAGAGAGGGACGGGGAGGGGGGACAACTGGAAGCCATCACGTAGGATGGTGCTTCAAGATGCGGTGCCCAAACCTTACGGAGGCCACCTGAGAACCCAACCTGAGCTTCCTTTCTGCCCAGAGCTTGGACGGGAGCATCAACAAAGCCTCCGAGTACCTCGCCCGGAGGTACCAGTCACTGGCCAGACCCTACACGGTGGCCTTGACCTCCTACGCCTTGGCCTTGACCGGGAAACTCAAAAGCGAGAAGGTTCTCATGAAGTTTTCCAAAGGTGACGTCCCACCAGGGGAGGGGCAAAGCTGGGGAGGGCGGTGGGGAGAGGTAATTACGGGTTTTGGGGTGGTGGAGAAATCATCTCGAGAAGGTTCTGAGGGCCCGGTGTCGCCGCAGCCGGCAGCAGCTGGGAGGAACGCAACGCTCGCACCTACAACATCGAGGGGACCTCCTACGCGCTGCTGGCCTTGCTGCAGATGGAGAAGACGGAGCTGACCGGGCCGGTGGCTCGCTGGCTCGCCCAGCAGAACTACTTTGGAGGTGGCTACGGGTCCACCCAGGTGGGCTACGGGACCCCTTCGGCACCCACGGGTGTTGCCCTGGCATCTGCTGCCCGGGGGGGTGGTGGAAAGTGGGGCAGGAAGAGGGGGGTGGAGGGGACTTGGAATGGCTCTCGGGGGTCACCACCCATGGTGTGTCCTCGGGGAACGTCTCTGCTCCCACGGGATCTCAAGGGCTTTGGGGAACACACAAGGCCTGGCCTTGGGGATGCCCGAATCCCCAGGGACACCTCCAGGCCCTGGGGACCCTCAGGGACACCCCCAGGGACCCTCAGGGGCACCTCCTATCCGTGGAGGGGCACCCAAGTGCCCAGGGACACCAGATCATGGGGACACTCAAGGACACCCCCAGACCCCGGGAACCCTGAGGGACACCTCCTGTGTCCTGTCCATGGGGGACACCCTCGTGCCCAGGGACACCAAACCATGGGGACACTGTGGGTCACCTCCAGACCGTGGGGACCTCCAGGGACACCCCCAGGCGCTGGGGACCCTCAGGGACACCTCCTATCCGTGGGGGGACACCCTAGTGCCCAGGGACACCAGACCATGGGGACACTCAGGATCACCTCCAGACCATGGGGACCCCCAGGGACACCCCCAGACCCTGGGAACCCTGAGGGACACCTCCTGTCTCCTGTCCATGGGGGACACCCTTGTGCCCAGGGACACCAGACCATGGGGACATTGTGGGTCACCTCCAGACCATGGGGACCCCCCAAGACATGTCAAGTCCACGGGGTCACAATAGTCCCTAAGAACACCTCCAGACCATGAGGACCCCCAGGGACATCTCCAGACCCCAGGAACCCTGAGGGACACCTCCTGTCCCCTATCCATGGGGGACACCCTCGTGCCCAGGGACACCAAACCATGGGGACACTGTGGGTCACCTCCAGACCGTGGGGACCTCCAGGGACACCCCCAGGCACTGGGGACCCTCAGGGACACCTCATATCCATGGGGGACACCCTAGTGCCCAGGGACACCAGACCATGGGGACACTCAGGGTCACCCCCAGACCCTGGGAACCCTGAGGGACACCTCCTGTCTCCTGTCCATGGAGGACACCCTAGTGCCCAGGGACACCAGACCATGGGGACCCCCAGGGACACCCCCAGACCCTGGGAACCCTCAGGGTCACCTCCTGTCTCCTGTCCATGGAGGACACGCTCATGCCAAGGGACACCAGACCATGGGGACTGCCAGGGTCATGTCAGGTCCACGGGGTCACCATGGTCCCTAGGAACACCTCCTGACCATGGGGACCCCAAAGACACCATAAGTCCCCAGGGGACACCCTAGTCCCCAGGGACACCCCCACGCCCTGGGGACCCTCAGGGACCACTCCTATATATGGGGGACACCCAAGTCCCCAAGGACACCTCCAGACCCCCAAGAGCCTGTTCCAAGTGACAACGGGTGGCCCCAGGCCTTGAGGAGGCCACCCTGGGCTCGGGGACACCGAGGGAGACTTTGGGGATACCCCAGAGGGCGTCACCCCAGCCCTGGTGACACCGGTGTCCCCTCAGGCCACCATCATGGTGTTCCAAGCCCTGGCCCAGTACCAGGTGGCATCTCCGCGGCTGCTCGAGCTCAGCCTGGACGTGTCGGTGCTGCTGCCGCGCCGAGCCAGCGCCATCACCTACCGCATCGAGAACCGCAACGCCCTGGTGGCGCGCTCCGCCGAGGTACCCCCACCCCGGGCACCACCAGCGCCCCCCCCCTGCAGGACCACGGGGTGTCCCTGCGCCCCACCCGCGTCCTCCTCATGTCCCCTCACAGCCTGTCCCCTCTGTGCTTTGGCTTCGGCTGTCCCTGTCCTGTCCACGTCCCCTCTCTGTCCGTCCATGGCTTGGGATGTCCCCACCGTGTCCAGCCGGGCCCCAGGCTGAGCTTCTGCCCTCCCTTGCTGTCACCTGGGATGTCCCCATCCCCTTCGTGTCCCTCTGTGTCCCCGGAGCTCCACATCCTTCAATGTCCCCATCCCCTTCTGTCCCTCAGTGTCCCCAGAGCTCCACATCCTTCAATGTCCCCATCCCCTTCTGTCCCTCAATGTCCCCAGAGCTCCACATCCTTCAATGTCCCCATCCCCTTCTGTCCCTCAGTGTCCCCAGAGCTCCACGTCCTTCAATGTCCCCATCCCCTTCGTGTCCCTCAGTGTCCCCAGAGCTCCACATCCTTCAATGTCCCCATCCCCTTCTGTCCCTCAGTGTTCCCAGAGCTCCACATCCTTCAATGTCCCCATCCCCTTCTGTCCCTCAATGTCCTCAGAGCTCCACATCCTTCAACGTCCCCATCCCCTTCTGTCCCTCAGTGTCCCCAGAGCTCCACATCCTTCAATGTCCCCATCCCCTTCTGTCCCTCAGTGTCCCCAGAGCTCCACATCCTTCAACGTCCCCATCCCCTTCTGTCCCTCAGTGTCCTCAGAGCTCCACGTCCTTCAATGTCCCCATTCCCTTCTGTCCCTCAGTGTCCTCAGAGCTCCACATCCTTCAACGTCCCCATCCCCTTCTGTCCCTCAATGTCCCCAGAGCTCCACATCCTTCAATGTCCCCATTCCCTTCTGTCCCTCAGTGTCCCCAGAGCTCCACATCCTTCAATGTCCCCATCCCCTTCTGTCCCTCAGTGTCCCCAGAGCTCCACGTCCTTCAATGTCCCCATCCCCTTCTGTCCCTCAGTGTCCCCAGAGCTCCACGTCCTTCAATGTCCCCATCCCCTTCTGTCCCTCAGTGTCCCCAGAGCTCCACATCCTTCAATGTCCCCATCCCCTTCTGTCCCTCAGTGTCCTCAGAGCTCCACATCCTTCAACGTCCCCATCCCCTTCGTGTCCCTCAGTGTCCCCAGAGCTCCACATCCTTCAATGTCCCCATCCCCTTCTGTCCCTCAATGTCCCCAGAGCTCCACATCCTTCAATGTCCCCATCCCCTTCTGTCCCTCAGTGTCCCCAGAGCTCCACATCCTTCAATGTCCCCATCCCCTTCTGTCCCTCAGTGTCCCCGGAGCTCCACATCCTTCAATGTCCCCATCCCCTTCTGTCCCTCAGTGTCCCCGGAGCTCCACATCCTTCAACGTCCCCATTCCCTTCGTGTCCCAAGGCGCTGCTGTCCCCCTCCAAGTCCTGGGTGGTCCTCGTCCCTTCTCCACCCCCTCCCTGTCCCCACGTGACTCCACGGCCCAGGATGCCCCATCCCTGGGGATGTCCCTGCCCTTCCCCAGCGTCCCCTGTCCCCACAGACCAAGCTGAACGAGGACTTCACGGTGAAAGCCGAGGGCACGGGCAAGGGGACGATGACGGTGGTGACCGTCTACAACGCCAAGGTCCCCGAGAAGGACAACAAGTGTGACAGCTTCGACCTGCGGGTGCAGGTGGAGGACGTGAAGACGGGTCAGTCCCTCACATGACCTCCCCCTGTCCTCCCCCTGTCACCCCCTGCCCCTCCCCGTGTCCTCTGTGGGTGCTCTGCACGGCACCTCACGTCCCCATTGATGTCCCCACGTTGTCTCCGTGTCCCGTTCCCCCCCCCCCTCCCAGGCAAGGAACAAGAAGGTGTCATCCGCTCGGTCAAGATCACCATCTGCACCAGGTAGGACAGGTTGGGGGACACTGGGGACACTGGGGACATCGGGGATGGAGAGGGGACCAGGGATGGGGACATCAGGGAGAGCGATGGAGACGCTGGGTTCAAAGAGAGCTCAGCCCCACCTAAGGATCCTTGGGAACAGGGACATGGGGGACAACAGGGCACCTGGGGACAGGTGGATGGCCTCACCCCTGTCCCCACAGGTACCTGGAAAACATTGATGCCACCATGTCCATCCTCGACGTCTCCATGCTCACGGGCTTCTCCCCCGACCTCGAGGACCTGAAGAGGGTGAGTTCAGGGATCTGGGGACACACAAGGGTTTCAGGGGACACACAAGGACCTGTGGGGGACACAAGCACCTGGGGAGGCCCCCCAAGACCTTGGGGGACATCAGGACTTGGGGACACACAAGGACCTGGAGGGACACACGAGGACCTGGGGGGACACAAGGACCTGGGAAGACACAAGGACGTGGGGGGACACAAGGACCTGGGGGGACACACGAGGACCTGGGGACACACAAGGACCTGGGAGGACACAAGGATGTGGGGGGACACACAAGGATCTGGGGACACACAAGGGCCTGGGGAGGACACACAAGGACCTGGGGGGACATCAGGACTTGGGGACACACGAGGACCTGGAGGGACACACGAGGACCTGGGGGGACACAAGGACCTGGGAGGACACAAGGATGTGGGGGGACACACAGGGATCTGGGGACACAAAAGGACCTGGGGAGACATCAGGACCTGGGGACACAAGGACCTGGGGGGAACCACAAGGACCTGGGGGGACACACGAGGACTTGGGGGACACACAGGACCTTGCACTTTTGTGCCATTGTGTCCCCACGTGTCCCCATCTCCCATCCATGGCCCCATGATCCCCTGTGCCTCTGCATCCCATGGTTTCTCTCCATGGCCAAGTGTCCTCTGGTGTCTCTGTCCCCACGTCCCACCATGTCCCCACGTCCCACCATGTCCCCACGTCCCACCATGTCCCCACGTCCCACCGTGTTCCCACGTCCTGCTGTGTCCCCATGTCCCACCATGTCTCCACGACCCTGCTGTGTCCCTATGTCCCACCGTGTCCCCACGTCCTGCTGTGTCCCCATGTCCCTCCATGTCCCCACATCCCACCATGTCCCCATGTCCTGCTGTGTCCCCATGTCCCGCTGTGTCCCCATGTCCCTCCATGTCCCCACATCCCACCATGTCCCCATGTCCCGCTGTGTCCCCACGTCCTGCCGTGTCCCCACGTCCCACTGTGTCCCCACATCCCTGCAAGCCCCCCACATCCTGCCACAGCCACGTGTCCCCACGTGTCCCGCATGGCCAACCTCACTGCATCTCTGTGTGTCCCTGTGTCCTGACGGGGCTGTGTGTCCCCACCTGTCCCTGCATGTCCTGCACGCCCGATGTCCCCATGTCCCTGCCACCAGCTGACGGATGGAGTGGACAAGTACATCTCCAAGTACGAGCTCGACCTGCCACAGTCGGAGCGCAGCAACCTCGTCATCTACCTCGACAAGGTGGGGACACAGGGGACGAGGAGTTGGGGACGAGGTGGGGCAGGATGGGGACAAGGACAAGGATGAGATGAGACAGGGGATGGAGACACGATAGGAGGGTCATGGGGAGAGGGAGGAGATGGGACCGGGATGAGGACAAGGATGGGCACAGGATGGAGCTGGGGACATGGGCAGGGCTGGGGGTGAAACTGGGGACAGGGGTGGGGACAACACCTGGACCGGGATGGGATGGTGACCCCACAGGTGGGGCTGTGGGCGTGGACTGGAAGGAGGACAGAGGTGGGAATGAAGGTGGGGACACGGGCGGAAGGGTGGGGATACAAGTGGGGTAAAAACTGGCCGGGCCAAAGGCAGGTGGGGAATGGAGCTCAGCCCAGTTGGAGGCCACTCCAAGGGGTGGTCCCAGCGCTCAGTGCTGGGGCCCGTCCTGATTAATGACCTGGATTAGAGGGTTGAGGGCAGGAAGGGTCTGCAGAGGGACCTGGCCAGGCTGGGTCCAGGGGCTGAGGGGGAGGAGCATCTACAGAGGGATCTGGGCAGGCTGGGTCCAGGGGCTGGAGGATCTACAGAGGGATCTGGCCAGGCTGGATCCAGGGGCTGGAGGATCTACAGAGGGATCTGGGCAGGCTGGATCCAGGGGCTGGAGGATCTACAGAGGGATCTGGGCAGGCTGTGTCCATGGGCTGGAGGATCTACAGAGGGATCTGGCCAGGCTGTGTCCAGGGGCTGGAGGATCTACAGAGGGATCTGGGCAGGCTGTGTCCAGGGGCTGAGACCAATGGGTTGGGGTTCAAGGCCAAGTGCCCAGTCCTGCCCTTGGGACACAACAACCCCCTGCAAGGTTCCAGCCCTGGGGAAGAAGGGCTGGAGAGGGCCTGGAGGAGAAGGCCCTGGGGGTGTTGGCTGTCAGCGGCTGAACACGAGGCAGCAGTGGTGGCTGAGAAGGCCAAGGGCATCTTGGGCTGGGTCAGAGGCAGCGTGGGCAGCAGGAGCAGGGCAGGGCTTGTGCCCCTGCCCTGGGCACTGGGGAGGCTTCACCTCGAGTGCTGGGGGCACTTCTGGGCCCCCCACTCCAAGGACATTGAGGGGCTGGAGCGCGTCCAGAGAGGGGCAACGGGGCTGGGGAGGGGCTGGAGACCAAGTGCTGGGAGGAGAGGCTGAGGGACCTGGGGGGGTTCAGCTTGGAGAAAGGAGGCCGAGGGGAGACCTCAGCAGTGTCTGCAAGTGCCCGAGAGGAGGCTGTGGGGAGGGGGCTGGGGGTCTCTTCTCCCAAGGGACAGGAGATGGGACGAGAGGGAATGGCCGTGAGTTGTGTCTGGGGAGGAGCCGATTGGACCTCAGGAGAAATCTCTTCACCAAAAGGGTTCTCAGGCCCTGGCAGAGGCACCCGGGGGGGTGGAGGTGCCACCCCTGGAGGGGTTAAAGATGGGTGGGTGGGTTGGTGAAGGACAGGGTTTGGCAGGAGATGGGTTTGGTTGGACTCGATGCTCTCCAAGGTCTTTCCCAACCGGATGATTCTATGGCAGGAAAAGGACCTCAGGTGTGGGGACAGGAAGAAGGGTGGGTCCAGGTTGTGGGCGGGGCTCAGTGCCATCCCCGTGTCCCCGTGTCCCCGTCTCAGATCTCACACAAGGCCGAGGAGTGCTTCGCCTTCAAAGCCCACCAGCGCTTCCGGGTGGGTTTGATCCAACCCGCGGCCGTCACCGTCTACAGCTACTACAAGATCGGTGAGGCCGCGGCCCCTCGTGTCACCTTTGGGTCCCCCCCCACCCACTCACGTTCCTCCAAGCCCCCCATCTTCCACAAAGTCCCCTCCGTGTCCCCCCCTCTCTGTTCCCTCCTGTCCCACCACGTCCCTGCTGATCTCCTCCCCCTGCTCTTCTCGTGTCCCCCTGCACCCCCTGCTGATCCTCTCCCCACCTCTCCCTCTGGTCCTTTCCCCTGGTGACCCCCCTCACCTGGGGTCCCCTCGTGTCCCCTCGTGTCCCCGCAGACGATCGCTGCACCCGTTTCTACCATCCGGATAAGGAAGGGGGGAAACTATCCAAGATCTGCTACGGGGACGTGTGCCGCTGCGCCGAAGGTGACGCGGGGACGCGGGGACAGGGTCAACACCCCCACCTTGATGGGACGCAGCAATGACGTGATGGGACACGTCATGGCTGTGATTTGACCATGTCCCTCGTGATGGGACACGTCATTGACATGATGGGAGGTGTCATGGCTGTGAGGGGACCACGTCCCTCATGATGGGACACGTCACTGGGGGGTGTCATGGCTGTGATTTGACCATGTCCCTCATGATGGGACGTGTCATGGCCATGATGGGACCATGTCCCTGCCATGGTGGGACGTGTCATGGCTGAGGTGGGACCATGCCATGATGGGAGGTGTCATGGCTGTGATTTGACCATGTCCCTCATGATGGGACGTGTCATGGCCATGATGGGACCATGTCCCTGCCATGGTGGGACGTGTCATGGCTGAGGTGGGACCATGCCATGATGGGACCATGTCCCTGCCATGGTGGGACGTGTCATGGCTGAGGTGGGACCATGCCATGATGGGAGGTGTCATGGCTGTGATTTGACCATGTCCCTCATGATGGGACGTGTCATGGCCATGATGGGACCATGTCCCTGCCATGGTGGGACGTGTCATGGCTGAGGTGGGACCATGCCATGATGGGACGTGTTATGGCCATGATGGGACCATGTCCCTGCCATGATGGGAGGTGTCATGGCTGTGATAGGACCATGTCCTGCATGATGGGGCGTGCCAATGATGTGATGGGGTGTGTCATGGTTGTGACAGGACCATGTCCCTTATATCGGAGAGTGTCATGGCTGTGATAGGACCATGCCATGATGGGATGTGTCAATGACGTGATGGGACCATGTCCCTCATAATGGGACGTGTCATGGCTGGGATGGGACCATGTCCTTCATGATGGGACGTGTCAATGATGTGATGGGACGTGTCAATGACGTGATGGGACCTCATCCCTACCATGATGGGACGTGTCCCGGCTGTGATAGCACCATGTCCTTCATGATGGGGCGTGTCATTGCCATGATGGGACGTGTCAATGACGTGATGGGACCATGTCCCTCATAATGGGACATGTCATGGCTGGGATGGGACCATGTCCTTCATGATGGGACGTGTCATTGCCGTGATGGGACGTGTCACAGCTGTGATAGGACCGTGTCCTTCATGATGGGGCGTGTCACTGCTGTGATGGGATGTGTCAATGACGTGATGGGACCTCATCCCTACCATGATGGGACGTGTCCCGGCTGTGATAGGACCATGTCCTTCATGATGGGGCGTGTCATTGCCATGATGGGACGTGTCAATGACGTGATGGGACCACATCCCTACCATGATGGGGCATGTCATTGCCATGATGGGATGTGTCACAGCTGTGATGGGACCACATCCCTACCGCGATGGGACGTGTCCCGGCTGTGATAGCACCGTGTCCTTCATGATGGGGCGTGTCAATGACGTGATGGGACTGTGTCCCTCATAATGGGACGTGTCATGGCTGGGATGGGACCATGTCCTTCATGATGGGGCGTGTCAATGACGTGATGGGACGTGTCAATGACATGATGGGGCGTGTCAATGACGTGATGGGACCACATCCCTATTGTGATGGGACGTGTCCCGGCTGTGATAGCACCATGTCCTTCATGATGGGGCGTGTCATTGCCATGATGGGATGTGTCAATGACGTGATGGGACCATGTCCCTCATAATGGGACGTGTCATGGCTGGGATGGGACCATGTCCTTCATGATGGGACGTGTCATTGCCGTGATGGGACGTGTCACAGCTGTGATAGGATCGTGACCTTCATGATGGGACGTGTCAATGACGTGATGGGACGCGTCAATGATGTGATGGGACCACATCCCTACCGTGGTGGGACGTGTCACAGCTGTGATAGGACCGTGTCCTTCATGATGGGGCGTGTCACTGCCGTGATGGGACGTGTCAATGACATGATGGGGCGTGTCAATGACGTGATGGGACCACATCCCTATTGTGATGGGACGTGTCCCGGCTGTGATAGCACCATGTCCTTCATGATGGGGCGTGTCATTGCCATGATGGGATGTGTCAATGACGTGATGGGACCATGTCCCTCATAATGGGACATGTCATGGCTGGGATGGGACCATGTCCTTCATGATGGGACGTGTCCCAGCTGTGATAGGACCGTGTCCTTCATGATGGGACGTGTCAATGACGTGATGGGACGTGTCCCAGCTGTGATAGGACCATGTCCTTCATGATGGGACGTGTCAATGACGTGATGGGACGCGTCAATGATGTGATGGAACCACATCCCTACCGTCATGGGACGTGTCACTGCCGTGATGGGACGTGTCACTGCCGTGATGGGACGTGTCCCAGCTGTGATGTGACCACGGCCCTGGCGCCGCAGCCCTGCTCATGGCTGGGTCCCCCTGTCCCCACAGAGAATTGCTTCATGCGGGAGAAGCAGGAGGTCCCTCTGACCGTCATCCAACGCATCGAGCGCGCCTGCGAGCCGGGAGTCGACTACGGTGGGACCTGGGGGGGGGGGGTGACAGGGGGGCCTCAGGACACGTGGAGGGGACACGAAGGACGCGGTTGGGGACAAGAAGGAGGGGCACGAGGAGATAGGAGGGGACAAGAGGGACGGGTGGGGATGTGGAGGGGCAAAGGGAGGAGACAGAGGGGTCCTCGCGTGTTGAGGGGCCACCCCGGAGCGGGGGGTGCTGTGACAGGGTGGGGGTGACGCGGTGACACCCCCCTCCCCCAGTGTACAAGGTGAAGCTGGTGGCGACGGAGCAGACGCCGTCGCACGACAACTACATCATGACCGTCCTCTCCGTCATCAAGATGGGTACGAGCACCCCGGGGGGTGGGGGCCAAGGCCACCCCAAGGGACCACAGGGTGGGGGTAGGGGGGCACCCGGGGCTGGGGGAAGCCAGGGACAGGTGGGCAGGTGTCATTAGGGTGGCTTGGGGGCACTGAAATGGGTTGGTGTCACCCAAGGGTGCTGGGGACACCTGCTGGGAATGGACGGCAGGGGGGCAGCCATCAAGGGTTGGTGTCACCCAGGTGGGGTGGGGACACCTGAGGGTGCTGGGGAAGGTCTGAGGGTGCTGGGGAAGGTCTGAGGGGGCTGGTGTCACCCAAGGATGTTGGGGACACCTGAGGGTGCTGGGGAAGGTCTGAGGGTGCTGGTGTCACCCAAGGGTGCTGGTGTCACCCACAAGGGTTGGTGTTACCCTGGTGGGGTGGGGACACCTGAGGGTGCTGGGGAAGGTCTGAGGGTGCTGGTGTCACCCAAGGATGTTGGGGACACCTGAGGGTGGTGAGGGAGGTCTGAGGGGGCTGGTGTCACCCAAGGGTGCTGGGGACACCTGAGGGTGCTGGGGACACCTGAGAGTGCTGAGGGAGGTCTGAGGGTGCTGGGGAAGGTCTGAGGGGGCTGGTGTCACCCAAGGGTGCTGGGGACACCCACAGACTTGGGTGTCACCCAGGTGGGATGGGGACCTGTGAGGGGTCTGGGGAAGGTGTGAGGGAGGCTGGGGAAGGTCTGAGGGGGCTGGTGTCACCCAAGGATGTTGGGGACAACCACAAGGGTTGGTGTCACCCAAGGGTGCTGGGGACACCTGAGGGTGCTGGGGAAGGTCTAAGGGGGCTGGGGAAGGTCTGAGGGGGCTGGTGTCACCCAAGGATGTTGGGGACACCCACAAGGGTTGGTGTCACCCAGGTGGGTGCTGGGGACACCTGAGGGTGCTGTGGAAGGTCTGAGGGGGCTGGTGTCACCCAAGGATGTTGGGGACACCCACAAGGGTTGGTGTCACCCAGGTGGGTGCTGGGGACACCTGAGGGTGCTGTGGAAGGTCTGAGGGGGCTGGTGTCACCCAAGGATGTTGGGGACACCCACAAGGGTTGGTGTCACCAAAGGGTGCTGGGGACACCTTAGGGTGCTGGGGAAGGTCTAAGGGGGCTGGGGAAGGTCTGAGGGGGCTGGTGTCACCCAAGGGTGCTGGGGACACCTGAGGGTGCTGGGGAAGGTCTGAGGGGGCTGGTGTCACCCAAGGATGTTGGGGACACCCACAAGGGTTGGTGTCACCCAGGTGGGTGCTGGGGACACCTGAGGGTGCTGGGGAAGGTCTAAGGGGGCTGGGGAAGGTCTGAGGGGGCTGGTGTCACCCAAGGGTGCTGGGGACACCTGAGGGTGCTGGGGAAGGTCTGAGGGTGCTGGGGAAGGTCTGAGGGGGGCTGGTGTCACCCAAGGATGTTGGGGACACCCACAAGGGTTGGTGTCACCCTGGTGGGTTGGGGACACCTGAGGGTGCTGGGGAAGGTCTGAGGGAGCTGGGGAAGGTCTGAGGGTGCTGGGGAAGGTCTGAGGGGGGCTGGTGTCACCCAAGGATGTTGGGGACCCCTGAGGGTGCTGGGGAAGGTCTGAGGGGGCTGCTGTCCCCCCTGGCTGGTGGCACCAATGAGGTAGTGACAACAGGAGGGTCCCTGGGGCCCGAGAGTCCCCGTTGTGGGACGTTTCAGCACGGGGCACCCTGTTGAGGTGTGGTGGAGGTGACGGTCACCCGCGTGTCCTCTCCCGGGACAGGCACCGACGAGGACCCGGCCGGAAACAACAGGACCTTCGTGAGCCATCGGCAGTGCCAGGACGCGCTGAGGCTCCGGATTGGCCAGGACTACCTGCTGTGGGGGCTGCGCACCGACCTGTGGGTCACCGGCAGACGGTAGGGCCAAGGGATGGGTGGGGGGACACGGGGACAGGAGGTGTGGGACATGGGGATGGGGGGGGGACACAGGTGGGACCACACCTGGGGGGACACGGGAACATGGGGACAGGAGGTGTGGGACATGGGGACGGGGGCAGATGGACATGGGGACAGGGGCAGAAGGACATGGGGATGGGAGGGGGGGACAGGTGGGACCACACCTGGGGGGACACGGGAATATGGGGACAGGTGGTGTGGGACATGGGGACAGGGGCAGATGGGACATGGGGAGAGGGGCAGATGGACATGGGGATGGGGCAGATGGACATGGGGAGAGGGGCAGAAGGGACATGGGGACAGGTGCAGAAGGACATGGGGAGAGGGGCAGATGGACATGGGGATGGGACAAAAGGGACATGTGACGGGGGCAGATGGGACATGGGGAGAGGTGGGGGGACGACAGGTGGGACCACACCTGGGGGGACACGGGAACATGGGGACAGGAGGTGTGGGACATGGGGACAGGGGTAGATGGACATGGGGAGAGGGGCAGATGGACATGGGGATGGGGGCAGATGGACATGGGGATGGGACAAAAGGGACATGGGATGGGGGCAGATGGGACATGGGGAGAGGTGGGGGGACACAGCTGGGACCACACCTGGGGGAGATGGGAACTCGGAGACAGGAGACATGGGACATGGGGATGGGGGCAGATGGACATGGGGACAGGGGCAGAAGGACATGGGGAGAGGGGCAGATGGACATGGGGATGGGGACAGATGGGACATGGGGAGAGGGGCAGATGGACATGGGGACAGGGGCAGATGGACATGGGATGGGGGCAGATGGGACATGGGGAGAGGTGGGGGGACACAGCTGGGACCACACCTGGGGGAGATGGGAACTCGGAGACAGGAGACATGGGACATGGGGATGGGGGCAGATGGACATGGGGACAGGGGCAGAAGGACATGGGGATGGGGCAGATGGGACGTGGGGATGGGGACAGATGGGACATGGGGAGAGGGGCAGAAGGACATGGGGATGGGGCAGATGGGACATGGGGATGGGGCAGATGGACATGGGGATGGGTGCAGAAGGGACATGGGGACAGGGGCAGAAGGACATGGGGATGGGGCAGATGGGACGTGGGGATGGGGACAGATGGGACATGGGGAGAGGGGCAGATGGACATGGGGATGGGGGCAGAAGGGACGTGGGGATGGGGACAGATGGGACATGGGGAGAGGGGCAGAAGGGACATGGGGACACGTGGCCGTGGGCATGCCGTCACCCAATCTCGATCCCCTTCACTGTGGAGGTTCTCCAGCGTCTCCTACGTGGTTGTGCACCCCCTCGCCCTCCCCTGCGCGCGTCCCACCCTCTCCTCACCCCCCCGTGTCCCCTCTGTCCCCTTGCTGTCCCCAGCTTCTCCTACCTGATCGGCAAGAACACCTGGCTGGAGGCCTGGCCCTCGGAGGACGACTGCCAAGAACCTGAGCTGCAACCCCTCTGCCAGGACTTCGCCGAGTTCGCCGAGGCCATGACCATGTTCGGGTGCCCGTCCTGAGCGCCCGGGCCCGGCCTGTGGTGGCCCCACCCCGATACCCCTCAGTGTCCCCTTCATTTTGGGTTAAAAAAAGGTCCTTTCTGACAACCTGGCCCTGGATCTTCGTGGTGGGGAACGTGGGGACACCGTGGAGGAGAAAGACTTGTGGGGACAACAGGGTGACGAGGGCTTCACAGTGGTGGTGGAGACTCTGTAAGGGACAAGAGCTTGGTGGGGACTCCATAGGGGGTGATGGGACCCTGAGGGGCATCTCAAGGGCCGTGGGGACACTGTAGGGGATGACAGAGCCACAAGGGATCCTGGAGTGATCGTGGGGACCCCGTGAAGGACAATGGGGTTGTGAAGACTCCGCAGGGGACAACGCGGTCGTGGGGATCCCATGAGGGGGACAACGGGGCTGTGAAAGCTTCACAGGTGTGGTGGAGGCTTCACAGGGGACAACAGGTTCTGGGAGGTACCACAGGGGACGTGAGGACTCCACAGGTGGTGACAGGGGTGGGGGAACCTTCTCAGGGATGATGGGGACTCCGTAGGGGACAATGGGGTTGTGAAGGCTCCATAGGGGCCAACGCAGTCATGGAGATCCCATAGGGGTCAATAAGGTCAGGGAGATGCTGTTGGAGACCAAGGAGCTGTGGGGGCTCCACGGGAGTCATGGGGACTCTAGAGGTGACAATGGAGTTGTGACAACCCATGTGGGGACTTCACAGGGGATGATGGGGTCGTGGAGACTCTTTGAGACACCCATAGGGGACAGCAGGATCGTGGGGGCTCTGTAGGGGACAGGGGTGCTCCAGAGGGGACAACTGGGTCTTGGAGGCATCACGGGGGGTGTGAGGACTCCATGGGTGATGACAGGGCTGGGAGAACCTCTCAGGGCTGATGGGAATGATGAAGGGATGATGATGCAACCCACGGTGTGTGGTGCTGCATGCACCCACCCATGGTGCTGCACACCCTGGGTGCGTGGTGCTGAGCACCTCTTGGTGAAACAACCCAAGGTGCACGGTGCTGCACAGCCTGGGTGCTTGGTGCTGAGCACCTCTTGGTGCTGTGCACCCTGGGTGTTTGGTGCTGCACACCTGTTGGTGCTGCACACCCTTAGTGCATGGTGCTGCAACCCTGGGTGCTGCACACCCTTGGTGCTGTGCACCCTGGGTGCTTGGTGTTGCACACCCTTGGTGCTGCACACGCTTAGCACATGGTGCTGCAATCCTGGGTGCTGCACACTCTGGGTGCTGTGACCCTGGGTGCTTGGTGCTGAGCACCTCTTGGTGCTGTGCACCCTGGGTGTTTGGTGCTGCACACCTCTTGGTGCTGCACACCCTGAGCATTTGGTGCTGCACACCCTTGGTGCTGCACACCCTTAGTGCATGGTGCTGCAACCCTGGGTGCTGCACACCCTTGGTGCTGTGCACCCTGGGTGCTTGGTGCTGCACACCCTTAGCACATGGTGCTGCAGCCCTGGGTGCTGCAAACTCTGGGTGCTGCACACTCTGGGTGCTGCACACCCTTGGTGCTGTGCACCCTGGGTGCATGGTGCTGCAACCCTGGGTGCTGCACACTCTGGGTGCTGCACACCTCTTGGTTACTACAGCCCATGGGTGCTTGATGTTGCACACCTTGGGTGCTGCACACCCTGGGTGCTGGGTGCTGAGCACCTCTTGGTGCTGCATGCCTTGGGTGCTGCATGCCTTTGGTGCTGCACACCCTGGGTGCTGGGTGCTGAGCACCTCTCGGTGCTGCAAGCCTTGGGTGCTGCACACCCTGGGTGCTGGGTGCTGAGCACCTCTTGGTGCTGCACATCTTGGGTGCTGCACACCCTGGGTGCTTGGTGCTGAGCACCTCTTGGTGTCCAGCCCTTAGTGCCTGGTGCTTCACACCTCTAGATGGGCAATCCATGGTGCACTGCGCTGAGCACCCCTGGGTGCACGGTGCTGTGCACCTCAGGTGCTGCACACCCTTGGTACGACAACCCATGGTGCACAGTGATGCACACCCTTAGCACAGGGTGCTGCACACCCTGGGTAATTGGTGCTGCACACCTTGGGTGCTTGGTGCTGAACACAATTGGGGCTGTGCACCCTGGGGGTTCCGTGCTGTGCACCCTGGGTGCTTCGTGCTGTGCACCCTGGGTGTTGCACACCCTTGGTGCTACAGCCCCTAGTGCAGGATGCTGCACGCCCCCAGTGCTTGGTGCTGCACACCCTGGGTGCTTCGTGCTGTACACTTCCTGGTGCTGTACACCTTGGGTGCTGTGCAACCTGGGTGCTTCGTGCCACACACCGTTAGCGCATGGTGCTGTGCACCCTGGGTGCTGCACACCTCTTGGTGCTACGGCCCCTGGATGCTTGGTGTTGCACACCCTGGGTGCTGCACACCCTGGGTGCTTGGTGCTGCACACCCTTAGCATTTGGTGCTGCAAATCCTGGGTGCTGCACACCCTGGGTGCTGTGACCCTGGTGCAGGGTGCTGCACGCCCTGGGTACTGAGTACTGCCCAACTCTTGGTGCTGTGCACCCTGGGTGCTTGGCCTTGCACACCCTTTTAGCTGCACGCCCTGGGTGCTGCACACCTCTTGGTGCTACAGCCCTGGTGCAGGGTGCTGCACGCCCCTAGTGCATGGTGCTGCAACCCTGGGTGCTGCACACTCTGGGTGCTGCACACCCCGGGTGCTGTGCACCCTGGGTGCTTGGTGCTGCACACCGTTGGTGCTGCACGCCCTTAGCACACGGTGCTGCACATCTCTTGCTGCAGACCTTGGGTGCTGTGCACCCTGGGTGCATGGTGCTGCAACCCTGGGTGCTGCACACTCTGGGTGCTGCACACCTCTTGGTTATTACAGCCCATGGGTGCTTGATGTTGCACACCTTGGGTGCTGCACACCCTGGGTGCTGGGTGCTGAGCACCTCTTGGTGCTGCACGCCTTGGGTGCTGCACACCCTGGGTACTTGGTGCAGCACACCTTGGGTGCTTGGCGCTGAACACCCTGGGTGCTTGGTGCTGTACACTTCCTGGTGCTGCACACCTTGGGTGCTGCACACCCTTGGTGTTGCACACCCTGGGTAATTGGTGCTGCACACCTTGGCTGCTTGGTGCTGCACACCCTTGGTGCTGTGCACCCTGGGGGTTCCGTGCTGTGCACCCTGGGTGCTTGGTGCTGTACACTTCCTGGTGCTGCACACCTTGGGTGCTGCACACCCTTGGTGTTGCACACCCTGGGTAATTGGTGCTGCACACCTTGGCTGCTTGGTGCTGCACACCCTGGGTGCTGTGCACCCTTGGTGTTGCACACCCTGGGTAATTGGTGCTGCACACCTTGGCTGCTTGGTGCTGCACACCCTGGGTGCTGTGCACCCTGGGGGTTCCATGCTGCGCACCCTGGGTGCTTGGTGCTGCACACCTTGGGTGCTGCACAACCTGGGTACTTGGTGCAGCACACCCTGGGTGCTTGGTGCTGTACACTTCCTGGTGCTGCACACCTTGGGTGCTGCACACCCTTGGTGTTGCACACCCTGGGTACTTGGTGCTGCACACCCTGGGTGCTTGGTGCTGTACACTTCTTGGTGCTGCACACCTTGGGTGCAGCACACCTTGGGTGCTTGGTGCTGTACACTTCCTGGTGCTGCACACCTTGGGTGCTGCACACCCTTGGTGTTGCACACCCTGGGTAATTGGTGCTGCACACCTTGGCTGCTTGGTGCTGCACACCCTGGGTGCTGTGCACCCTGGGGGTTCCATGCTGTGCACCCTGGGTGCTTGGTGCTGTACACTTCTTGGTGCTGCACACCTTGGGTGCTTGGTGCTGAACACCCTGGGTGCTTGGTGCTGTACACTTCCTGGTGCTGCACACCTTGGGGGTTCCGTGCTGTTCACCCTGGGTGCTTAGTGCTGTGCACCCTGGGTGTTGCACACCCTTGGTGCTACAGCCCCTAGTGCTTGGTGTTGCACACCCTGGGTGCTTGGTGCTGTACACTTCTTGGTGCTGCACACCCTTGGTGTTGCACACCCTGGGTAATTGGTGCTGCACACCTTGGCTGCTTGGTGCTGCACACCCTGGGTGCTGTGCACCCTGGGGGTTCCATGCTGCACACCCTGGGTGCTTGGTGCTGTACACTTCCTGGTGCTGCACACCTTGGGTGCTGCACACCCTGGGTGTTGCACACCCTGGGTACTTGGTGCAGCACACCTTGGGTGCTTGGTGCTGATCACCCTTGGTGCTGTGCACCCTGGGGGTTCCGTGCTGTGCACCCTGGGTGCTTGGTGCTGTACACTTCCTGCTGCTGCACACCCTGGGTGCTTGGTGCTGTACACTTCTTGGTGCTGCACACCCTTGGTGTTGCACACCCTGGGTAATTGGTGCTGCACACCTTGGGTGCTTGGTGCTGATCACCCTTGGTGCTGTGCACCCTGGGGGTTCCGTGCTGTGCACCCTGGGTGCTTGGTGCTGTACACTTCTTGGTGCTGCACACCTTGGGTGCTGCACACCCTGGGTACTTGGTGCAGCACACCTTGGGTGCTTGGCGCTGAACACCCTGGGTGCTTGGTGCTGTACACTTCTTGGTGCTGCACACCTTGGGTGCTGCACACCCTGGGTGTTGCACACCCTGGGTAATTGGTGCTGCACACCTTGGGTGCTTGGTGCTGATCACCCTTGGTGCTGTGCACCCTGGGGGTTCCGTGCTGTGCACCCTGGGTGCTTGGTGCTGTACACTTCTTGGTGCTGCACACCTTGGGTGCTGCACACCTTGGGTGCTTGGTGCTGATCACCCTTGGTGCTGTGCACCCTGGGGGTTCCATGCTGTGCACCCTGGGTGCTTGGTGCTGCACACCTTGGGTCCTGTGCCCATCCTTGTCCTCATCCTGGTCCCATCTTCTCCCTCTCCCCAGGACCCTCCTATCGTGTCTCCATCCCCTGTCTCATCTCATCCTTGTCCTTGTCCCCATCCTGCCCCACCTCGTCCCCAACTCCACCTGAAGGGCCAGCATGGGCCACCTCAAGGACCATCATGGGACCACCTGAAGGGCCATCAAAGACCACTTCAAGGGCCATCATGGGGCCACCTCAAGTCCCATCATGGGCCACCTCAAGGGCCATCACGGGACTCCTCACCTGTGACACCAGACATGGCAGCACTTGGTCAACAGGGGCAGGTGTGGACCTGGGTAGGGGTCACCATGGATGTCCCGGTCTCCCCAAACCCTGATACTCACCTGTGGCACCAGGAGATGGGGGCACCTGGTCAACAGGGACCAAGTGATGGACCTGGGCAAAGGGCACCACAGATGTCCTGGTCTTCCTGACCCCTGATCCTTGTCAACCTGATCATCTCTGGATGTCTTGGCCACTCCTGACTGGACTTGGCCACCGTGGTCCTGGCCCTCGGTCAATGGTGACCATCCTGGCCATGGTCCTTGGTCACCCTGGGCATCTCAGCCACTTTGGTTGTCTCAGCAACCTCAGTTCTCGGGTCACTTCAGCCACCTCTGTCCCCAACCACCTTGGCCACCCCAGTTCCAAGGCCCCCCGGGAGCTGTCCCCACTCACGGTGATGGGGACGCTGTCCTTGTTGGCCGGCATGTTGAGGACCAGCTTGGCTGTCCCATCACGTGTGGTGGAGACGAGACCCTGGAAGCCGTCAGCCTTGACGGTGACGCGCGGAGCCGGGGACTCATCGGGGTTGGTGACGTAGACCTGGGGGGAGGGGAGGGCATGACATGGGGACTTGGTGTGACATCGGGGGTGGGGGGTGCAGGGACAGACCACGGTGCCCAGGCCTTCTCCAGGTGGCACCACTTCCACTCATAGAATCTTCCAGTTGGAAAGGACCGTGGAGAGCATTGAGTCCAACCGAACCCGTCTCCTGCCAAACCCTGTCCTTCACCAACCCACCCACCCATCTTTAACCCCTCCAAGGGTGGCACCTCCACCCCACCCCCCCCCCCAGGTGCCTCTGCCAGGGCCTGAGAACCCTTTTGGTGAAGAGATTTCTCCTGAGGTCCAATCGGCTCCTCCCCAGACACAACTCACGGCCATTCCCTCTCGTCCCATCTCCTGTCCCTTGGGAGAAGAGACCCCCAGCCCCCTCCCCACAGCCTCCTCTCGGGCACTTGCAGACACTGCTGAGGTCTCCCCTCGGCCTCCTTTCTCCAAGCTGAACCCCCCCAGGTCCCTCAGCCTCTCCTCCCAGCACTTGGTCTCCAGCCCCTCCCCAGCCCCGTTGCCCCTCTCTGGACGCGCTCCAGCCCCTCAATGTCCTTGGAGTGGGGGGCCCAGAAGTGCCCCCAGCACTCGAGGTGAAGCCTCCCCAGTGCCCAGGGCAGGGGCACAAGCCCTGCCCTGCTCCTGCTGCCCACGCTGCCTCTGACCCAGCCCAAGATGCCCTTGGCCTTCTTGGCCACCACTGCTGCCTCGTGTTCAGCCGCTGCCAACCAACACCCCCAGGGCCTTCTCCTCCAGGCCCTCTCCAGCCCTTCTTCCCCAGGGCTGGAACCTTGCAGGGGGTTGTTGTGTCCCAAGGGCAGGACTGGGCACTTGGCCTTGAACCCCAACCCATTGGTCTCAGCCCCTGGACCCAGCCTGGCCAGATCCCTCTGTAGATCCTCCAGCCCCTGGATCCAGCCTGCCCAGATCCCTCTGTAGATCCTCCAGCCCCTGGATCCAGCCTGGCCAGATCCCTCTGTAGATCCTCCAGCCCCTGGACACAGCCTGCCCAGATCCCTCTGTAGATGCTCCAGCCCCTGGATCCAGCCTGCCCAGATCCCTCTGTAGATCCTCCAGCCCCTGGATCCAGCCTGCCCAGATCCCTCTGTAGATCCTCCAGCCCCTGGACCCAGCCTGCCCAGATCCCTCTGTAGATCCTCCAGCCCATGGACACAGCCTGGCCAGATCCCTCTGTAGATCCTCCAGCCCATGGACACAGCCTGGCCAGATCCCTCTGTAGATCCTCTAGCCCCTGGACACAGCTTGGCCAGATCCCTCTGTAGATCCTCCAGCCCCTGGATCCAGCCTGCCCAGATCCCTCTGTAGATCCTCCAGCCCCTGGATCCAGCCTGCCCAGATCCCTCTGTAGATCCTCCAGCCCCTGGATCCAGCCTGCCCAGATCCCTCTGTAGATCCTCCAGCCCCTGGACACAGCCTGCCCAGATCCCTCTGTAGATCCTCCAGCCCCTGGATCCAGCCTGCCCAGATCCCTCTGTAGATGCTCCTCCCCCTCAGCCCCTGGACCCAGCCTGGCCAGGTCCCTCTGCAGACCCTTCCTGCCCTCAACCCTCTAATCCAGGTCATTAATCAGGACGGGCCCCAGCACTGAGCGCTGGGACCACCCCTTGGAGTGGCCTCCAACTGGGCTGAGCTCCATTCCCCACCTGCCTTTGGCCCGGCCAGTTTTTACCCCACTTGTATCCCCACCCTTCCGCCCGTGTCCCCACCTTCATTCCCACCTCTGTCCTCCTTCCAGTCCACGCCCACAGCCCCACCTGTGGGGTCACCATCCCATCCCGGTCCAGGTGTTGTCCCCACCCCTGTCCCCAGTTTCACCCCCAGCCCTGCCCATGTCCCCAGCTCCATCCTGTGCCCATCCTTGTCCTCATCCCGGTCCCATCTCCTCCCTCTCCCCAGGACCCTCCTATCGTGTCTCCATCCCCTGTCTCATCTCATCCTTGTCCTTGTCCCCATCCTGCCCCACCTCGTCCCCAACTCCTCGTCCCCCGTGTCCCCACCTTTCTCCAAGCTGAACCCCCCCAGGTCCCTCAACCTCTCCCCCCCCAGCACTTGGTCTCCAGCCCCTCCCCAGCCCCTCTCCTGTCACCCCTCTCGTGCTGTTGGGCCTCTCCTGGTGCACAACCCACGGCTGCTGGTGCTGCTCAACAGTCGGCACCCGGTGTTGTTTTCCTCCTGACGACCACCCCTTGGCTAACGGTGCCACGTGGCACTGGGTGCCCAACCCCCGGTGCTGCACAGCCCACGGCACGCGGTGCTGCTCGGCGATGGGTGCTGGGTGCTGCACACCCTCTGTGCACAACCCTCAGCGCACGGTGCCACAACCCCTCTCCATGCACAACCCACGGTGCTGCACAGTGCTCCGTGACAGGCGGTGCCAGGCGGTTCCAGGCGGTGCCAGGCGCCCCTCGGTGCAGGGTGCTGCACACCTGTAGTGCACAACCCCTGAGGTGTGGCACTACCCACCCTCAGCACACACTGTTGCACACCCTTGGTGCACAACCCGTGCTACACAGCCTGTGGCACACGTGATGCCACTCGTGTGACACGTGGTGCCTGGTGCCACGCGGTGCCAGGCGCCCCTCGGTGCAGGGTGCTGCACACCTGTAGTGCACAACGCCTGAGGTGTGGTGCTGCAGGGTGCACACCCACAGTGCACACTCATGGTGCCCAACCAATGGTGCCCAACCCATGGTGGATACGCAGGGTGCACACCCACAGTGCACACCCACAGTGCACACCCATGGTGCACAGACCTGGGTGCACAAGCCATGGTGCACACCCATGGTCCACAACCCATGGTGGACACGCAGGGTGCGCACCCACAGTGTACACCCATGGTCCACAACATGGTGCCCAACCCATGGTGCACACCCACAGTGCACACCCATGGTGCCCAATCCATGGTGCACAACCCATGGTGCACAACCCATGGTGCCCATCCAGGGTGCCCAACCCATGGTGCACATCCAGGGTGCACACCCACGGTGCGCACCCACAGTGCTCACCCATGTTGCACAACCCATGGTGCCCAACCCATGGTGCATATCCAGGGTGCACACCCATGGTGCTCACCCACAGTGCACACCCATGGTGCACAACCCATGGTGCCCAATCCATGGTGCACACCCCATGGTGCACAATCCAGGGTGCCCATCCAGGGTGCACACCCACAGTGCACACCCATGGTGCACAACCCAGGGTGCCCAATCCATGGTGCATACCCACATTGCCCAATCCATGGTGCACATCCAGGGTGCACACCCATGGTGCACAGCCCCAGGTGCACAACCCACGGTGCACACCTATGGTGCACAATCCATGGTGCCCAACCCATGGTGCACACCCATGGTGCCCACTCATGGTGCACATCCAGGGTGCACACTCACAGTGCGCACCCACGGTGCACAACCCAGGGTGCCCAACCCATGGTGCACATCCAGGGTGCACACCCACAGTGCACACCCACAGTGCACACCCATGGTGCACAGCCCCAGGTACACAACCCATGGTGCCCAACCTATGGTGCCCATCCAGGGTGCCCAACCCATGGTGCACACCCACAGTGCACACCCACGGTGCACAACCCATGATGCCCAATCCATGGTGCTCAACCCATGGTGCCCACCCATGGTGCACATCCAGGGTGCACACCCACGGTGCACACCCACAGTGCACACCCCAGGTGCACACCCATGGTGCACAACCCATGGTGCCCAATCCATGGTGCCCAACCCATGGTGCACATCCAGGGTGCACACCTGCAGTGCACACCCACAGTGCACATCCACGGTGCTCAACGCTTGGTGCCCAACCTATGGTGCCCTACCCATGGTGCACACCCATGGTGCACACCCCATGCTGCACATCCCAGGGTGCCCAACCCATGGTGCCCAATCCATGGTGCACACCCATGGTGCCCACTCATGGTGCACATCCAGGGTGCACACTCACAGTGCGCACCCACGGTGCACAACCCAGGGTGCCCAACCCATGGTGCACATCCAGGGTGCACACCCACAGTGCACACCCACAGTGCACACCCATGGTGCACAGCCCCAGGTACACAACCCATGGTGCCCAACCTATGGTGCCCATCCAGGGTGCCCTACCCACAGTGCACACCCACAGTGCACACCCACGGTGCACACCCCACGGTGCACACCCCACGGTGCCCAACCCATGGTGCCCAATCCATGGTGCACACCCGCAGCGCACACCCATGGTGCCCGGTGCTGCCCGGTGCAGGGTGCTGCGTGGCCTTGTGCCACGGGGCGCAGGGTGACGTGTCCCACGCGGTGCCACGCGGTGCCACGCGGTGCCACGCGGTGCCACGCGCCCCTGGGTGCAGGCTGCTGGGTGCCGTTGGGTGCTGGGTGCTGCAGCCCAGCTCCCGGGTGCAGCTCTCTGGGTGCCGCAGCCGGTGGTTTCCTGCTTTCCCAGCAAGGCCTCGCGCAGCCGGCGCTTTCCGGTGCCTCATCTGGCGGCCGCAGCCCTGCGCACGGCCGTGCACACGCGGGGGGGGCACACGTGGGGGTGCACACGCGGGGGTGCACGCACCCCTGTGCCTGCACACACCTGGGGGTGCACGGACACACGTGGGGGCGTGCACAGGGGCATGCAGAGGAGCGTGGGTGCTGGCACAAGCGTGTGCGTGCGCGGTGCACGCAGCATGAGCACGCGTGTGCGTGCATGAGGGGGGTGCGTGGAGCAAGTGTGCAATGGCACAAGAGTCTGTGCATGAGCAGGAGTCTGTGTGTGTGACACAAGCGCGTGCGTGTGCGTGGAGCAAGTGTGCAATGGCACAAGGGTCTGTGCATGTGCAGGAGTCTGTGTGCGTGACACAAGTGTGTGCGTGCACCGTGCATGCAGCATGAGCATGCGTGTGCGTGGAGCAAGTGTGCAATGGCACAAGGGTCTGCGCACAAGAGTGTGTGTGCATGATTCAGACGTGTGCATGGGGGCCGCAGGTGTGTAGCATGAGTGTGTGTGCAAAGCCACATGTGTGTGCATGCACAGTGCTAGGGAGCAATGGCACGAGTGTCTGTGCATGTGTGGAAGTGTGCATGTGCGTGACACACGCATGCATGGGTGCTGCAGGCATGTAGCATTGTGTGTGCAAACGCACAGGCGTGTGCATGCACAGTGCAACACGCATTAGCACGTGTCTGTGCATGTGCAGAGGTGTGCATGTGCATGACACAAGCGTGTGCCTGTACGGTGCAACCATGCAGTAGCACACGCATCTGCATGTGCACTGCACGAGTGTGCATGGCACAAACGTGTGCATGGGTGCTGCAGGTGTGTAGCATTAAGTGTGTGCACAAACCCACATGCATGTGCATGCACGCTGCCACATGCAATAACAGCAGTGTCTGTGCATGTGCACAAGCGTGTGCATGTGCACAAGCGTGTGCATGTGCATGACACAAGCATGTGCGTGCGTGGTGCAGGTGTGCAATACCACAAGTGTGTGCATGTGCCCAGCACAAGGGTGTGTGACACAAGCGTGTGCATGCGTGCTGCAGTCGTGTAGCTTCAAGTGCGCGCGCAAACCACATGTGTGTGCATGCACGGTGCAACATGCAATAACACAAATGTCTGTGAAGGCATAAGCGTGTGCCTGCCTGGTGCATGCATGTACCCTAGGTGTGTGCACAAATGCACACGCGTGTGCATGCACGCTGCAACATGCAATAACACAAGTGCCTGTGCATGTGCACAAGCGTGTGCATGGCACAAGCGTGTGCCTGCCTGGTGCATGCATGCACCCTAGGTGTGTGCACAAACGCACACGTGTGTGCATGCACGCTGCAACATGCAATAACACAAGTGCCTGTGTGTGTGCATGCCACAAGCGTGTGTGAGCATGACACGAGCGTGTGTGTGCGCGCTGCAGGCGTGTCCCTGTGTCCCCAAACACGCGTGATGACAGCACGTGTGTGCTGCAAGTGTGTTGCACACTCGTGTGTGAGCCCCCGCGTGCAATCAGCCGAGTGGGTGGCTCCCCCCAGCCCCGTGGCGCCCCCAGTCGTGGGGACCAGGCGTGTGACAGAGGTGCCACCCCACCCCCGCCAGTGCCACCCCGGCGCCCCCCCCCCCCCCCCATCCCCCGGTGTCACCTCCCGTCCCGCCCCTTCCCGCACTCGCCGCGCCCCGGGGACACGCGGTGGCAGGGGGCGTCACCACGCTGTCCCCAGTTTGTCCCCAAGCTGCTGCCAGCTTGCCCCCCCCTCCCCCCCCCCGCGAGCACCCCAAAAATGCCCCCAAAGTCTCCCCAGCAGTGACCCCGATGTCCTTGGCTGTGGTGGTCTTGGGGATGGGGACATCCCCTTGGAGACCCTGGGGACACCCCTTGGGGACCCCCCTTTGGAGGCTGTGGGGACTTCCCCTTGATGACCCTGGGGACACACCCTTGGTGACGGTGGGGACCCCCGTTTGGAGACTGTGAGGACACCCCATTGGTAACCCTGGGGACACCCCCTTGGTGACCGTAGGGACCCCCCTTTGGAGACTGTGGGGACACCCCATTGGTAACCCCGGGGACACCCCCTTGGTGACCGTGGGGACACCCCCTGGAGACCCTGGGGACTCCCCCTTAATGATCCTGGGGACACGCCCTTGGTGACTGTGGGGACACCCCTTTGGTGACCCCGGGGGCACTGGTGGCACTCGGGACATCCCCAGTGCTGGTGGCACTCACGGGGTGACCGATGTCCCCAAACCCCGGGTGGGTGACGCAGTGGCACCAGTGGTCCCCGCATGTCCACGTGAGGGAAGCGGAGGGGACACGGTGGGGGTGTCACAGCGTTGGGGACGTGGGGGGGGGGGGGGAACACACCGAGACCCCCTCCTGGGCACACAAAGGGGGGGGGGAAACACATCGCAGGACCCTCCGGGACAGTGGTGGCACCAGGTGGGTGGGTGATGTCACATGTCCCTGTCCTTCTCCCCCCCCCCACGAGTCCCTAATCCGGGGGGGGCCACCCCGGGGGTGGTGACACCGGCGGGTGACGTGAGCCCCGTTTCCTCCGAAGCCATAAAGCGGGTGCAGGTCCCCAGCAGGGCGGGTGACACCGCGGGTGACACCGCGGGTGGCACTGGGGGGTGGCCCATGGGTGACGGTGTCTTTGCCCTGGCGGGACCCTGGCCACCGCTGCCCCCCCCCGGGGCACCCACGGGTGCTGCTGCCACCACCCCCGTCCCCTCGTGGCGGCGGCGAGGGCGAGGGGTGGCCTGGGGACGGTGGGTGTTGGGGACGTTGGTGGCCCTGGCACTGGTGGCGGTGGCAGCGCAGGGCTGGGTGCTGGCGGGGGTCCGGGGGGAGCTGAGGAGGGTGACAACGCGGCTGCAGGTGAGAGGGCACCTGGGGACACGGGGGGGGGGACATAGGGGACACGGGGGGATGGGGGTTAGGGGGACCATGGGGGTGACACATTTGGGGGGACGTGGGGGGAGACTCACATGGGGGGAAAGGGGGGGACGGGGGGGACACGGGGGACAGGAGGGGGACATGGGGGGGATGGGGGGACATGGGGGTGACACATATAGGGGGACATGGGGGGGAATGGGGGGGACGGGGGGGACAGGAGGGGGACATGGGGGTGACACATATGGGGGGACATGGGCGGAACGGGGGGGACGGGGGGACAGGAGGGGGACATGGGGGTGACACATATGGGGGGACATGGGGGGGAATGGGGGGGACAGGGGGGACAGGAGGGGGACATGGGGGTGACACATATGGGGGGACATGGGGGGGAATGGGGGGGACGGGGGGGACAGGAGGGGGACATGGGGGTGACACATATGGGGGGACATGGGGGGGAATGGGGGGACAGGAGGGGGACATGGGGGGACGGGGGGGGACATGGGGGTGACACATATGGGGGGACATGGGAGGGGAACGGGGGGGACGGGGGGGACAGGAGGGGGACATGGGGGTGACACATATGGGGGGACATGGGGGGAACGAGGGGGACAGGAGGGGGACATGGGGGGACGGGGGGGGACATGGGGGTGACACATATGGGGGGACATGGGGGGGGAACGGGGGGGACGGGGGGGACAGGAGGGGGACATGGGGGTGACACATATGGGGGGACATGGGGGGGAATGGGGGGGACAGGGGGGACAGGAGGGGGACATGGGGGGACGGGGGGGGATATGGGGGTGACACATATGAGGGGACATGGGGGGAATGGGGGGGACACGGGGGACAGGAGTGGGACATGGGGGACATGGGGGGACATAGGGGTGACACATATGGGGGGACATGGGCGGAACGGGGGGGCCGGGGGACAGGAGTGGGACATGGGGGACATGGGGGGACGGGGGGGACATGGGGGTGACACATATGGGGGGACATGGGGGGAGACTCATATGGGGGGAACGGGGGGGAACGAGGGGCACACGGGGAGGACAGGAGGGGGACATGGGGGTGACACGTATGGGGGGGACATGGGGGGGAACGGGGGGGACAGGGGGGACAGGAGGGGGACATGGGGGGATGGGGGGGACATGGGGGTGACACATATGAGGGGACATGGGGGGGAACGGGGGGGACAGGGGGGACAGGAGGGGGACATGGGGGTGACACATATGGGGGGACATGGGGGTGACTCATATGGGGGGAACAGGGGGGAACGGGGGGACAGGGGGGACAGGAGGGGGACATGGGGGGGACGGGGGGACATGGGGGTGACACATATGGGGGAACAGAGGGGAACAGGGGGACACGGGGGACATGGGGGGGACGGGGGGACGGGGGGGACATGGGGGTGACACAAAGGGGACATGGGGGGAGACTCATATGGGGGGAACAGGGGGGAACGGGGGGACGGGGGTGACACATATGGGGGGACATGAGGGGACGGGGGGATATGGGAGGTGACACATGGGGGAACATGGGGGGACATCGGGGGACACATGGGGGAAGATGGGGGCTCGGGACATGGGGGGACGGGGGGACATGGGGGACATGGGGGGTGACATATATGGGGGGACATTGGGGGGACATAGGGGACATGAGGGCTGACTCATATGGGGGCAACGGGGGGAATAGGGGGGACATGAGGGGGACACGGGGGGTGACACGGGGAGACGGGGGGGTGTGGGGACATGGGAGGTGACACATATGGGGGGAACAGGAGAACAGGGGAGGACCCATGGGGGACACAGGGGGACACATGGGGGACATGGGGGATGACACGTGGAAGGACACATGAGGGGATGGGGGGACATGAGGGGGGACATGGGGGACAGGGAGGGTGTGGGGACATGGGGGGTGACACATATGGGGGGACATGGGGGGGAATATGGGGGATTGGGGACATGGGAGGATGGGAGGGTAAGGGGACATGGGGGGTGACACATATGGGGGGACATCAGGGGTACACAGGGGGGAACACGGGGGACGTGGGGGCACATGGGGGACACACAGGGCGGGACATGAGGGGACATGGGGGGAGAAGGGGACCATGGGGGGTGTGGGGACATGGGGGGACATGGAGGGTGTGGGGACATGGGAGTGACACATATGAGAGGACATATGGAGAGACACGGAGGGACACGGGGAGACATGGGGGGACATGGGGTGGACATGGGGGGTGGGGGGGTAATACATGGGGGGACATGAGGGGTGTGGGGACATGGGGGGTGACACATATGGGGGAACATGGGGGCACATGGGGGGACATGAGGAGACATGGGGGGGACATGGGGAGACGTGGAGGGACATGGAAGGACATGAGGGGACACAGGATGGGACATGGGGACATGGGGAGACACATGAGGGGACACATGGGGGGACATGGGGGGAGACGGGGACATGAGAGGACATGGGGGACACATGGGGGGACATGGGGGGTATGAGGGACATGGGGGGTATGAGGGACATGGGGGGACATCGGGGGACATGGGGGGTGGCACATATAGGGGGATGTGGGGGACAAGGGGGGGCGTGGGAGGGGACATAGGGGGACACATGGGGGGACATGGGGACACGGTGGGGTGACACGGACATGGGGGGACACATGGCGGGTGACACACTAGGATGGATATGGGGGACAAGGTGGGGATGGGGGACACGGGGGGACAGCGGGGACAGGGGGGCTCGGGGGGGTCAAGAGAGAGAACCTGGGGACTTGGGGGTGAAGGGAGGATGAGGGGACGGGGGGGGGGGGGCGACACGGACAAGGGGGGAGGACACGGAGGACGTAGGGGACAGGGGGTTGTGGGGGGTGTGGGTGCCTGCGGGGACAGAGGGACCCGGGCACAGAGGGACAGAGGGACACGGGGACAGAGGGACACAAGGACAGAGGGAGCCGGGGACAGAGGGACAGAGGGACATGGGGACAGAGGGACAGGGGGTCAGAGGACCTGGGGACAGAGGGACACGGGGACCCGGGCGTCAAGAGAGGACCCGGGGACGGGGACAGGGACGGGGGGGGGGGCGTGGGGGGCGGTGGGGAGGGGGACAGCGTGGGGACACCCCCTGTGTGTGCAGGACACGGCTGGAGGGACACGCGTGTGACAGTGGGTGACACCGCGTGGGCGGGGGGGGGGGGGGGGGGGGTACAAGCGTGGGTCTCTGTGTCACCTTACGTGTTCTCGTGTCCCCTCATGTGTCTCTGTGTCCCCCCCGTGTCCCCGTGTCCCCTGGTGTCCCCCCGTGTCCCCCCATGTGTCCCTGTGTCCCCCCGTGTCCCCGTGTCCCCTCGTGTCCCCCGTGTCCCCTCATGTGTCCCTGTGTCCCCCCCGTGTCCCCGTGCCCCCTCGTGTCCCCCGTGTCCCCTCATGTGTCCCCGTGTCCCCGTGTCCCCTCGTGTCCCCCGTGTCCCCTCATGTGTCCCTGTGTCCCCCCCGTGTCCCCGTGTCCCCTCGTGTCCCCGTGTCCCCTCGTGTCCCCCCGTGTCCCCTCGTGTCCCCGTGTCCCCCCGTGTCCCCCCGTGTCCCCTCACCCATGGGGTGTCCACAGGCCACTGGGGACCGGGCGCTGTCGGAGAAGGTGCTGCAAGGTGGGTCCCGGGACGGGGTCATGGGGGTGGGGGGGACACCACCCTGGGGGTGGGGGGGACACCACCCTGGGGACCTGGGTGCCACCACTTTGGGGATGAAGGTGCCACCTCCTTGGGGACATGGGTGCCACCACCCTGGGGATGAAGGTGCCACCACCCTGTGTATGAGGAGGAGTCACCAACCTGGGGACATGGGTGCCACCACCTTGGGGACCTGGGTGCCACCACTTTGGGGGATGAAGGTGCCACCACCTTGGGGACATGGGTGCCACTACCCTGGGTTTAGGGGGGGCACCACCTTGAGTATGGAGGGGCCACTATTCTGGGGACATGGGTGCCACCACCCTGGGGGTGAAGCTGCCATCACCTTGGGGTGATGGGTGCCATCACCTTGAGTATGGGGGTGCCACCACCCTGAGGAAGCTGCCACCACTTTGGGGATGAAGGTGCCACCTCCTTGGGGACATGGGTGCCACCACCCTGGGTATGGGGGTGCCACCACCCTGGGGACATGGGTGCCACCACCCTGGGGACATGTGTGCCACTACCCTGGGGATGTGGGTGCCACTACCCTGGGTTTGGGGGGGGCACCACCCTTAGTATAGGGGGGCACTACTCTGGGGACATGGGTGCCACCACCCTGGGGGTGAAGCTGCCACCACCTTGGGGTCATGGGTGCCACCACCCTGGGTATGTGGGTGCCCCCACCCTGGGGACATGGGTGTCACCACTTTGGGGATGAAGGTGCCACCACCTTGGGGACATGGGTGCCACCACCCTGGGGATGAAGGTGCCACCACTTTGGGTATGAGGGTGCCCCCACCCTGGGTATGGGGGTGCCACCACCCTGGGGAAGTTGCCACCACCTTGGGGTCATGGGTGCCACCACTTTGGGGATGAAGGTGCCACCACCTTGAGTACGGGGGGTGCCACCACCCTGGGAATGGAGCTGCCACCACCTTAGGGTCATGGGTGCCACCACCCTTGGGTACCTGGGTGCCACCCCCCTGGGGATGGAGGTGCCACCACTTTGGGTATGAGGGGGCCACCAAGTTGGGCATGGGGGTGCCACCACCCTGGGGACCTGGGTGCCACCACCCTGAGTATGGGGGTGCCCCCCACCCTGGGGGTGAAGGTGCCACCACCTTGGGGACACCTGACCTCACCCCGGTGCCTGGGTTCCCCTTGCAGACCCCCCCCCAGCGAAGAAGCCGGCGGCTCATCTCATAGGTGAGGGGGGGGGGGGGTCCCCAAGTTGGGGGGGGGGGGGGTGAGGGGACACCTGGGTCCCCAAGTTGGGGGGCGGGGGGGGGGGCTCTGACACTTGGGTTCCTCCACAAGGGATGGAAAGAAGTGGGAGGAGCTGGAAATTTCCGCGGGGGGGGGGGGTGGGGGGGGGACCCAGGGTGTTGGGTGCTTCCGCGGGGGCGGGGGGGGGGGGGGGGGGAAATTCCATGGGGAGGGGCAGAGGTCACCCCATAGATTGGGGGGTGCTGGAAGGTTCGGGGGAGCCTTTGAGGGAGGAGTCTGAGCCCCAGATGTGCCCTCCCCCAGATAAAGGGGCTGGAGGTTTGGGGGGATCTTTGGGGGGGGTCAGAGACCCAGGTGTGCTCCCCCCCCCCCCATAGATAAGGGGGTGCTGAAAGATTTGGGGGGTCTTGGGAGGGGGGGGTCAGAGCCCCACATGTGCCCCTCTATAGATAAAGGGGTGCTGGAAGGTTTGGGGGAGGTCAGAGCCCCAGATGTGCCCCCCCCCCCCAGATAAGGGGGTGCTGGAGGTTGGGGGGGGGTGTCTTGGGAGGTTCAGAGCCCCAGATGTGCCCCCCATAAATAAGGGGGTGCTGAAAGATTTGGGGGCGGTCAGAGACCCAGATGTGCCCCCCCACCCAGATAAGGGGGTGCTGGAGGGTTGGGGGGGGGGGTGTTGGGAGGGGTTCAGAACCCCAGATGTGCCCCCCCACCCAGATAAGGGGGTGCTGGAAGGTTTGGGGTGGGGTTGGGTGGGAGTCAGAGCCCCAGATGTGCCCCCCCCCATAGATAAAGGGGTGCTGGAAGTTTGGGGGGATCTTTGGGGGGGGTTCAGAGCCCCAGGTGTGCCCACCCCAAAGATAAGGGGGTGCTGGAGGTATGGGTGGGTTGTCTTTGGGGGGGGAGTCTGAGCCCCAGATGTGCCCTCCCCAGATAAAGGGGTGCTGGAGGTTTGAGGGCTTCTTTTTTTGGGGGGGGGTCAGTGCCCCAGATGTGTCCCCCCATAATTAAGGGGGGGCTGGAGGTTTGGGGGGGTCTTGGGGAGGGTCAGTGCCCCAGATGTGCCCCCCCCCCATAAATAAGGGGGTGCTGAAAGATTTGGGGGCGGTCAGAGACCCAGATGTGTCCCTCCCACCCAGATAAGGGGGTGGTGGAAGTTTGGGGGGGATCTTGGGAGGTTCAGAGCCCAGATGTGCCCTCTGCCCAGATAAGGGGGTGCTGGAAGGTTTGGGGGGGGGGAGGGGGGGAGTCAGAGCCCCAGATGTGCCCCCCCCCATAGATAAAGGGGTGCTGGAAGTTTGGGGGGCATCTTTGGGGGGGGTGTCAGAGCCCAGGTGTGCCCCCCCCAAAGATAAGGGTGTGCTGGAGGTATGGGTGGGGGGGTCTTTGGGGGGGGAGTCAGAGCCCCAGATGTGCCCCCGATAAATAAGGGGGTGCTGGAGATTTGGGGGGATCTTGGGAGGGTCAGAGCCCCAGATGTGCCCCCCCACCCAGATAAGGGGGTGCTGGAGGGTTGGGGGGGTTGGGAGGGTTTCAGAGCCCAGATGTGCCCCCCCATAAATAAGGGGGTGCTGAAAGATTTGGGGGGAGGTCAGAGACCCAGATGTGCCCCCCCACCCAGATAAGGGGGTGCTGGAAGGTTTGGGGCGGGGTTGGGTGGGAGTCAGAGCCCCAGATGTGCCCCCCCCCCATAGATAAAGGGGTGCTGGAAGTTTGGGGGGATCTTTGGGGGGGGGGTGTCAGAGCCCCAGATGTGCCCCCCCCAAAGATAAGGGGGTGCTGGAAGTATGGGTGGGGGGTCTTTGGGGGGGGAGTCTGAGCCCCAGATGTGCCCTCCCCAGATAAAGGGGTGCTGGAGGTTTGAGGGCTTCTTTTTTTGGGGGGGGTCAGTACCCCAGATGTGTCCCCCCATAGATAAGGGGGGGGCTGGAGGTTTGGGGGGGGTCTTGGGGAGGGTCAGTGCCCCAGATGTGCCCCCCCATAAATAAGGGGGTGCTGAAAGATTTGGGGGCGGTCAGAGACCCAGATGTGTCCCTCCCACCCAGATAAGGGGGTGGTGGAAGTTTGGGGGGATCTTGGGAGGTTCAGAGCCCCAGATGTGCCCTCTGCCCAGATAAGGGGGTGCTGGAAGGTTTGGGGGGGGGGGAGGGGGGGAGTCAGAGCCCCAGATGTGCCCCCCCCCATAGATAAAGGGGTGCTGGAAGTTTGGGGGGCATCTTTGGGGGGGGTGTCAGAGCCCCAGGTGTGCCCCCCCCAAAGATAAGGGTGTGCTGGAGGTATGGGTGGGGGGGTCTTTGGGGGGGGAGTCTGAGCCCCAGATGTGCCTCCCCATAGATAAAGGGGTGCTGGATGTTTTGGGGGGTCTTTGGGGAGGAGTCAGAGCCCCAGATGTGCCCCCCGATAAATAAGGGGGTGCTGGAGATTTGGGGGGATCTTGGGAGGGTCAGAGCCCCAGATGTGCCCCCCCCACCCAGATAAGGGGGTGCTGGAGGGTTGGGGGGGTTGGGAGGGTTTCAGAGCCCCAGATGTGCCCCCCCATAAATAAGGGGGTGCTGAAAGATTTGGGGGGAGGTCAGAGCCCCAGATGTGCCCCCCACCCAGATAAGGGGGTGCTGGAAGGTTTGGGGCGGGGTTGGGTGGGAGTCAGAGCCCCAGATGTGCCCCCCCCCCCATAGATAAAGGGGTGCTGGAAGTTTGGGGGGATCTTTGGGGGGGGGTGTCAGAGCCCCAGATGTGCCCCCCCCAAAGATAAGGGGGTGCTGGAAGTATGGGTGGGGGGTCTTTGGGGGGGGGAGTCTGAGCCCCAGATGTGCCCTCCCCCAGATAAAGGGGTGCTGGAGGTTTGAGGGCTTCTTTTTTTGGGGGGGGGTCAGTACCCCAGATGTGTCCCCCCATAGATAAGGGGGGGGGCTGGAGGTTTGGGGGGGGTCTTGGGGAGGGTCAGTGCCCCAGATGTGCCCCCCCCCCCAAAGATACGGGGGTGCTGAAAGGTTTTGGGGGAGGGTCTTGGGGAGGGGGGGGGGGGGGGTATCAGAGCCACAGATGTGCCCCTCCACCCAGATGAGGGGGTGCTGGAGGGTTGGGGGGGGTTTGGGGGGGGTCAGAGCCCCAGATGTGCCTCCCCATAGATAAAGGGGTGCTGGATGTTTTGGGGGGTCTTTGGGGAGGAGTCAGAGCCCCAGATGTGCCCCCCCACCCAGATAAGGGGGTGCTGGAGGGTTGGGGGGGTTGGGAGGGGTTCAGAGCCCCAGATGTGCCCCCCCACAGATAAGGGGGTGCTGAAAGATTTGGGGGAGGTCAGAGCCCCAGATGTGCCCCCCCACCCAGATAAGGGGGTGCTGGAGGGTTGGGGGGGGTTGGGAGGGGTTCAGAGCCCCAGATGTGCCCCCCACCCACCCAGATAAGGGGGTGCTGGAGGGTTGGGGGGTGTTTTGGGTAGGAGTCAGAGCCCCAGATGTGCCCCCCCCCCCCCCCATAGATAAGGGGGTGCTGGAAGGTTTGGGGGGGTCCTTTTGGGGGGATCAGAGCCCCAGATGTTTCTCCCCCCCACCCCCCCCGACAAGCACCCCAAACATCGGATCCTCTTGCAAATATGGGTGTGCTGGAAGGTTTTTGGGTGCTCAGCACCCCGAATATTGGACACCCCTGTAGATAGGGGGGTGCTGGTGGGGTTTTGGGCACAGGATGGTTTTGGGGTGCTCCTCACCACGGACACCTGGGTCCTTTTATAGATGTAGGGGTGCTGGCGGGTTTTTGGGTGCTGGAAGATTTTGGGGTGCTCCTCACCCCGGACACCTGGGTTCTTTATAGATACAGGGGTGCTGGTGGGGGTTTTGGGTGCTCAGCACCCCAAGTACGAGATCCCCCTGTAGATATGGGGGTGCTGGTGTGTTTTTGGGTGCTGGTGAGTTTCTGGGTGCTCAGCAACCCAAACCTTGGATCCTCTTATAGATATGGGGGTGCTGATGGGTTTTGGGTGCTGTATGGTTTTGAGGTGCTCCTCACCCTGGACACCTGGATCCTTTAATAGATATGGGGGTGCTGGTGGATTTCTGGGTGCTGAACGATTTTGGGGTGCTCCTCACCCCAGACACCTGGATCCTCTTATAGATATGGGGGTGCTGGTCGGCTTTTGGGTGCTCAGTCCCCAAATATTGGATTCCCCCTGTAGATATGGGGGTGCTGGTGGGTTTTTGGGTGCTGAACGATTTTTGGGTGCTCCTCACCCTGGACATCTTGGGCCTTTTACAGATATGGGGGTGTTCGTGGGTTTTTGGGTGCTCAGCACCCCTGTAGATATGGGGGTGCTGGAAGGTTTTTGGGTGCTGGAAGGTTTTGGGTGCTCCTCACCCTGGACACCTCGATCCTTTTATAGATATGGGGGTGCTGGTGGGTTTTGGGTGCTGGATGTTTTTGGGGTGCTCCTCACCCTGGACACCTCGATCCTTTTATAGATATGGGGGTGGGATGTTTGTGGGATTTTTGGGTGCTGGAAGGTTTTTGGGTGCTCAGCACCCCATGTATTGGATCCCCCTGTAGATATGGGGGTGCTGGTGGGTTTTGGGTGCTGGATGTTTTTGGGGTGCTCCTCACTCTGGACACCTGGATCCTCTTATAGATATGGGGGTGCTGGTGGGTTTTGGGTGCTCAGCCCCCCAAGTATTGGATTCCCCCTGAAGATATGGGGGTGCTGGTGGGTTTCTGGGTGCTGGACGGCTTTAGGGTGCTCCTCACCCCAGACACCTCAATCCTTTTATAGATATGGGGGTGCTGGTGGGTTTTGGGTGCTGGTGGGTTTTGGGGTGCTCCTCACTCTGGACACCTGGATCCTTTTTTAGATATGGGGGTGCTGGTGGGTTTCTGGGTGCTGGACGGCTTTAGGGTGCTCCTCACCCCAGACACCTCAATCCTTTTATAGATATGGGGGTGCTGGTGGGTTTTGGGTGCTGGTGGGTTTTTGGGTGCTCCTCACCCTGGACATCTTGGTCCTTTTGCAGATATGGGGGTGTTCGTGGGTGTTTGGGTGCTCAGCACCCCTGTAGATATGGGGGTGCTGGAAGGTTTTTGGGTGCTGGAAGGTTTTGGGTGCTCCTGACCCTGGACACCTGGATCCTTTTATAGATATGGGGGTGCTGGTCGGCTTTTGGGTGCTCAGCCCCCCAAGTATTGGATTCCCTCTGTAGATATGGGGGTGCTGGTGGGTTTTGGGTGCTGGAAGGTTTTGGGTGCTCCTCATCCTGGACACCTCGATCCTTTTATAGATATGGGGGTGCTGGTGGGTTTCTGGGTGCAGAACGATTTTGGGGTGCTCCTCACCCCAGACACCTCAATCCTTTTATAGATATGGGGGTGCTGGTGGGTTTTGGGTGCTGGTGGGTCTTGGGTGCTCCTCACCCTGGACATCTTGGTCCTTTTGCAGATATGGGGGTGTTCGTGGGTGTTTGGGTGCTCAGCCCCCCTGTAGATATGGGGGTGCTGGAAGGTTTTTGGGTGCTGGAAGGTTTTGGGTGCTCCTCACTCTGGACACCTGGATCCTTTTATAGATATGGGGGTGCTGGTGGGTTTTGGGTGCTGGACGGTTTTGGGTGCTCCTCACCCTGGACACCTCGATTCTTTTAGAGATATGGGGGTCCTGGTGGGTTTATGGGTGCTGGATGTTTTTGGGGTGCTCCTCACTCTGGACACCTGGATCCTTTTATAGATATGGGGGTGCTGTTCGGCTTTTGGGTGCTCAGCCCCCCAAGTATTGGATTCCCTCTGAAGATATGGGGGTGCTGGTGGGTTTTTGGGTGCTCAGCCCCCCAACTATTGGATTCCCCCTGAAGATATGGGGGTGCTGGTGGGTTTTTGGGTGCTGGTGGGTTTTGGGGTGCTCCTCACCCTGGACATCTTGGGCCTTTTACAGATATGGGGGTGTTCGTGGGTGTTTGGGTGCTCAGCACCCCTGTAGATATGGGGGTGCTGGAAGGTTTTTGGGTGCTGGAAGGTTTTGGGTGCTCCTCACCCTGGACACCTCGATCCTTTTATAGATATGGGGGTGCTGGTGGGTTTATGGGTGCTGGATGTTTTTGGGGTGCTCCTCACCCTGGACACCTCGATCCTTTTATAGATATGGGGGTGGGATGTTTGTGGGATTTTTGGGTGCTGGAAAGTTTTTGGGTGCTCAGCACCCCATGTATTGGATCCCCCTGTAGATATGAGGGTGCTGGTGGGTTTTGGGTGCTGGATGTTTTTGGGGTGCTCCTCACTCTGGACACCTGGATCCTTTTATAGATATGGGGGTGCTGGTGGGTTTTGGGTTCTCAGCCCCCCAAATATTGGATTCCCCCTGAAGATATGGGGGTGCTGGTGGTTTTTGGGTGCTGGTGGGTTTTTGGGTGCTCCTCACCCTGGACATCTTGGTCCTTTTGCAGATATGGGGGTGTTCGTGGGTGTTTGGGTGCTCAGCACCCCTGTAGATATGGGGGTGCTGGAAGGTTTTTGGGTGCTGGAAGGTTTTGGGTGCTCCTGACCGTGGACACCTGGATCCTTTTATAGATATGGGGGTGCTGGTCGGCTTTTGGGTGCTCAGCCCCCCAAGTATTGGATTCCCTCTGAAGATATGGGGGTGCTGGTGGGTTTTTGGGTGCTCAGCCCCCCAACTATTGGATTCCCCCTGAAGATATGGGGGTGCTGGTGGTTTTTGGGTGCTGGTGGGTTTTGGGGTGCTCCCCACCCTGGACATCTGGGTCCTTTTATAGATACGGGGGGGATGTTCGTGGGGTTTCTGGGTGCTGGAAGGTTTTTGGGTGCTCAGCACCCCAGACTTTGGATCCTCTTGTAGGTCTGGGGGTGTTGGTGGGATTTTGGGTGCTGGAAGGTTTTGGGGTGCTTCTCACCCTGGACACCTGGGTCCTTTTATAGATACAGGGGTGCTGGAAGGTATTTGGGTGCTGGAAGGTTTTGGGGTGCTAACACCCCAAACCTTGTACCCCCTGTAGATATGGGGGTGCTGGTGGATTTTTGGTTGCTGGAATGTTTTGGGGTGCTCAGCACCCTGGATTCCAGGGTCCCCCTCTAGATATGGGGGTGCTTGTGGGTCCTTTTATAGATATGGGGGTGTTTGGCTGCTCAGCACCCCAAACCTTGTATCCCCCTGTAGATATGGGGGGTCTGGAAGGTTTTTGGGTGCTCAGCACCCCAAACCTTGGGGTACTGGAAACGTTTTGGGGTGTTCATCACCCTGGACATCTGTGTCCCCCTGCAGATATGGGGGTACTGGTGGGGTTTTGGGTGCTGAGCACCCCAAGTATAGGATCCCCCTGTAGATGTGGGAGCTCTGGTGGAGATTTTGGGTGCTGGATGTTTTTGGGGTGCTCCTCACCCTGGACACCTGGATACTTTTATAGATATGGGGGTGCTGGTGGGTTTTGGGTGCTCAGCCCCCAAAGAATTGGATTCCCCCTGAAGATATGGGGGTGCTGGTGGGTTTTTGGGTGCTGGTGGGTTTTGGGGTGCTCCTCACTCTGGACACCTGGATCCTTTTTTAGATATGGGGGTGCTGGTGGGTTTATGGGTGCTGGATGTTTTTGGGGTGCTCGTCACCCTGGACACCTCAATCCTTTTATAGATATGGGGGTCCTGGTGGGTTTTGGGTGCTCAACCCCCCAACTATTGGATTCCCCCTGTAGATATGGGGGTGCTGGTGGGTTTTGGGTGCTGGTGGGTTTTTGGGTGCTCCTCACCCTGGACATCTTGGTCCTTTTACAGATATGGGGGTGTTCATGGGTGTTTGGGTGCTCAGCACCCCTGTAGATATGGGGGTGCTGGAAGGTTTTTGGGTGCTGGAAGGTTTTGGGTGCTCCTCACCCTGGACACCTGGATCCTTTTATAGATATGGGGGTGCTGGTGGGTTTCTGGGTGCAGAACGATTTTGGGGTGCTCCTCACCCCAGACACCTCAATCCTTTTATAGATATGGGGGTGCTGGTGGGTTTTGGGTGCTCAGCCCCCCAACTATTGGATTCCCCCTGAAGATATGGGGGTGCTGGTGGGTTTTGGGTGCTGGTGGGTTTTGGGGTGCTTCTCACCCTGGACATCTGGGTCCTTTTATAGATATGGGGGGGATGTTCGTGGGGTTTTTGGGTGCTGGAAGGTTTTTGGGTGCTCAGCACCCCATGTATTGGATCCCCCTGTAGATACGGGTGTGCTGGTGGGTTTTGGGGTGCTCCTCACCCTGGACACCTGGATCCTTTTATAGATATGGGGGTGCTGGTGGGTTTTGGGTGCTGGATGTTTTTGGGGTGCTCCTCACTCTGGACACCTGGATCCTTTTATAGATATGGGGGTCCTGGTGGGTTTTGGGTGCTCAACCCCCCAACTATTGGATTCCCCCTGTAGATATGGGGGTGCTGGTGGGTTTGGGGTGCTGGTGGGTTTTTGGGTGCTCCTCACCCTGGACATCTTGGTCCTTTTGCAGATATGGGGGTGTTCGTGGGTGTTTGGGTGCTCAGCACCCCTGTAGATATGGGGGTGCTGGAAGGTTTTTGGGTGCTGGAAGGTTTTGGGTGCTCCTCACCCTGGACACCTGGATCCTTTTATAGATATGGGGGTGCTGGTGGGTTTTGGGTGCTGGTGGGTTTTGGGGTGCTCCTCACCCTGGACACCTCAATTCTTTTATGGATATGGGGGTGCTGGTGGGTTTTGGGTGCTGGATGTTTTTGGGGTGCTCCTCACCCTGGACACCTCAATTCTTTTATAGATATGGGGGTGCTGGTGGGTTTTGGGTGCTGGATGTTTTTGGGGTGCTCCTCACCCTGGACACCTCAATCCTTTCATAGATATGGGGGTGCTGGTGGGTTTTGGGTGCTGGATGTTTTTGGGGTGCTCCTCACCCTGGACACCTCAATCCTTTCATAGATATGGGGGTGCTGGTGGGTTTTGGGTGCTGGATGTTTTTGGGGTGCTCCTCACCCTGGACACCTCAATCCTTTTATAGATATGAGGGTGCTGGTGGGTTTTGGGTGCTGGATGTTTTTGGGGTGCTCCTCACTCTGGACACCTGGATCCTTTTATAGATATGGGGGTGCTGGTGGGTTTTTGGGTGCTCAGCCCCCCAACTATTGGATTCCCCCTGTAGATATGGGTGTTCTGGTGGGTTTTTGGGTGCTGGTGGGTTTTTGGGTGCTCCTCACCCTGGACATCTTGGTCCTTTTACAGATATGGGGGTGTTCGTGGGTGTTTGGGTGCTCAGCACCCCTGTAGATATGGGGGTGCTGGAAGGTTTTTGGGTGTTGGAAGGTTTTGGGTGCTCCTCACCCTGGACACCTGGATCCTTTCATAGATATGGGGGTGCTGGTGAGTTTATGGGTGCTGGACAGTTTTGGGTGCTCCTCACCCTGGACACCTCAATCCTTTCATAGATATGGGGGTGCTGGTGGGTTTTGGGTGCTGGATGTTTTTGGGGTGCTCCTCACCCTGGACACCTCGATCCTTTTATGGATATGGAGGTCCTGGTGGGTTTTGGGTGCTGGACGGTTTTGGGGTGCTCCTCACCCAGGATTCCAGGGTCCCCCTGACCCCCCCCTCCCATCTCTTCCTCCCCGCAGCCGGCGCCGATGTCTCGTCCCACCCCAACGGGTCCCTCCGCTGGGAGCCCTCCAGGTCCTGGGCCTTCATCCGGGGTCTGGGCTACCAGGGTGGGGCCCTCGTTTGCCACCAGCCCGGTCTCTACTTCGTCTACGCCAAGGTGCAGCTGGGTGCCCGCGGGTGCCCGGGACGCGCCGCCACCCTCCACGGCATCCACAAACGCACCCCCCGCTACCCGGGGGTCCTCGACCTCCTGGTCAACAAAGTCCTTTATTGTCCCCAAGCCCACGAGATGCCCTGGGCCCGGCACAGCTTCTTGGGGGGCCTCGTGCGCCTCGAAACGGGCGACGAGGTCTTCACGCGGGTGCAGGCGCCCGAGCTGGTGCGGGCGGTGGACGGGACCCGCTCCTACTTTGGGATGTTCATGGTGTGACCGGGCTGGGGAGGGGTGGGATTGGTGCTGGGGGAGGGGGGGTCTGGTGGGACCTCGGTTGGGGCCTCCAGAGGGCTTGAGGTAGAGGAGGGGATTCTCCGGTGGCTCCTATGGGGTTGGGAGGGGGGTGCTGATGGCCCAAAGTCTTTGGACTTGGACCCCAACCCACCTGGATGCCTGGGACCCTCCATGGAAGCCTCTGGAGACCCCCCTTGATCATCCCCAGCACCCCTGAATCTCAGGACAGAAAGACAGTAGAGATTCTCTGGTGGCTCCTACGGGGTTGTGCGTGGGGTGCTGATGGCCCAAAGTCTTTGGACTTGGACCCCAACCCACCTGGATGCCTGGGACCCTCCATGGAAGCCTGAGGAGACCCCCTTGGCCACCCCTCAGCACCCCGGAAGGTCAGGATAGAAGGGCAGTGTGGATTCTCCAGTGGCTCCTATGGGGTTGTGCGTGGGGTTCTGATGACCCAGAGTCTTTGGACTTGGACCCCAACCCACCTGGATGCCTGGGACCCTCCATGGAAGCCTCTGGAGACCCCCTTGATCATCCCCAGCACCCCTGAATCTCAGGACAGAAAGACAGTAGAGATTCTCTGGTGGCTCCTATGGGGTTGTGCGTGGGGTTCTGATGGCCCAAAGTCTTTGGACTTGGACCCCAACCCACCTGGATGCCTGGGACCCTCCATGGAAGCCTGAGGAGACCCCCTTGGCCACCCCTCAGCACCCCGGAAGGTCAGGATAGAAGGGCAGTGTGGATTCTCCAGTGGCTCCTATGGGGTTGTGCGTGGGGTTCTGATGACCCAGAGTCTTTGGACTTGGACCCCAACCCACCTGGATGTCTGGGACCCTCCATGGAAGCCTCTGGAGACCCCCTTGATCATCCCCAGCACCCCTGAAACTCAGGACAGAAAGACAGTAGAGATTCTCCAGTGGCTCCTATGGGGTTGTGCGTGGGGTTCTGATGGCCCAAAGTCTTTGGACTTGGACCCCAACCCACCTGGATGCCTGGGACCCTCCATGGAAGCCTCTGGAGACCCCCCCTTGATGACCCCCCAGCACCCCTGAAGCTCAGGACCAAAGGGCAGTGTGGATTCTCCACTGGCTCCTATGGGGTTGTGCCTGGGTTACTGATGACCTGGCACTTCCAGACCTGGACCCTGCCCCACCCAATCTCCTGGATCCCTCCATGGAAGCCTCTGGAGATGCCTTAGACCACCCCAACGCCCCTGAAACCCAAGACTGAAGAGCAGTGTGGATTCTCCAGTGGCTCCTATGGGGTTGTGCGTGGGGTAATGATGTCCCAGGGTCGTCGGACTTGGACCCCGACCCACCTGGATGCCTGGGACCCTCCATGGAAGCCTCTGGAGACCCCCTTGATCATCCCCAGCACCCCTGAATCTCAGGATAGAAGGGCAGTGGAGATTCTCTGGTGGCTCCTATGGGGTTGTGCATGCGTTGTTGATGACCCAAAGTCTTTGGACTTGGACCTCAACCCATCTGGATGCCTGAGACCCTCCATGGAAGCCTGAGGAGACCCCCTTGGCCACCCCTCAGCACCCCGGAAGTTCAGGACCAAAGGGCAGTGTGGATTCTCCAGTGGCTCCTATGGGGTTGTGCGTGGGGTTCTGATGGCCCAGGGTCGTCGGACTTGGACCCCAACCCACCTGGATGCCTGGGACCCTCCATGGAAGCCTCTGGAGACCCCCTTGGCCACCCCTCAGCACCCTGGAAGCTCAGGATAGAAGGGCAGTGTGGATTCTCCAGTGGCTCCTATGGGGTTGTGCGTGGGGTTCTGATGGCCCAGGGTCGTCGGACTTGGACCCTGACCCACCTGGATGCCTGGGACCCTCCATGGAAGCCTCTGGAGACCCCCCCTTGATGACCCTCCAGCAACCCTGAAGCTCAGGACCAAAGGGCAGTGTGGATTCTCCACTGGCTCCTATGGGGTTGTGCCTGGGTTACTGATGACCTGGCACTTCCAGACCTGGACCCTGCCCCACCCAATCTCCTGGATCCCTCCATGGAAGCCTCTGGAGATGCCTTAGACCACCCCAACGCCCCTGAAACCCAAGACTGAAGAGCAGTGTGGATTCTCCAGTGGCTCCTATGGGGTTGTGCGTGGGGTTCTGATGGCCCAGGGTCGTCGGACTTGGACCCCGACCCACCTGGATGCCTGGGACCCTCCATGGAAGCCTCTGGAGACCCCCTTGATCATCCCCAGCACCCCTGAATCTCAGGATAGAAGGGCAGTGGAGATTCTCTGGTGGCTCCTATGGGGTTGTGCATGCGTTGTTGATGACCCAAAGTCTTTGGACTTGGACCCTGACCCACCTGGATGCCTGGATCCCCCACTGGAAGCCTCTGGAGACCCCCTTGACGTCCCCCCAGCACCCCTGAAGCTCAGGACCAAAGGGCAGTGTGGATTCTCCACTGGCTCCTATGGGGTTGTGCATAGGGTGCTGATGGAGACCCCCTTGACCATCCCCAGCACCCCTGAAACTCAGGACCAAAGGGCAGTGTGGATTCTCTGGTGGCTCCTATGGGGTTGTGCGTGGGGTTCTGATGACCCAGAGTCTTTGGACTTGGACCCCGACCCACCTGGATGCCTGGGACCCTCCATGGAAGCCTCTGGAGACCCCCCCTTGATGACCCTCCAGCAACCCTGAAGCTCAGGACCAAAGGGCAGTGTGGATTCTCCAGTGGCTCCTATGGGGTTGTGCCTGGGTTACTGATGACCTGGCACTTCCAGACCTGGACCCCGCCCCACCCAATCTCCTGGATCCCTCCATGGAAGCCTCTGGAGATGCCTTAGACCACCCCAACGCCCCTGAAACCCAAGACTGAAGAGCAGTGTGGATTCTCCACTGGCTCCTATGGGGTTGTGCGTGGGGTAATGATGTCCCAGGGTCGTCGGACTTGGACCCCGACCCACCTGGATGCCTGGGACCCTCCATGGAAGCCTGAGGAGACCCCCTTGATCATCCCCAACACCCCTGAATCTCAGGATAGAAGGGCAGTGGAGATTCTCTGGTGGCTCCTATGGGGTTGTGCGTGGGGTTCTGATGGCCCAGGGTCGTCGGACTTGGACCCCAACCCACCTGGATGCCTGGGACCCTCCATGGAAGCCTCTGGAGACCCCCTTGATGGCCCCCCAGCACCCCTGAAGCTCAGGACCAAAGGGCAGTGTGGATTCTCTGGTGGCTCCTATGGGGTTGACCATGGGGTGCTGATGACCTGGACCCTCCAGACCCGGCCCCTGACCCACCCCGACCCCTGGATCCTTCTCTGCAGGACCCCTGGGACCCCTTCTTACCTATTTATTTGGGGGGGTTCACTCTGATATTCAGGGGGGCCCCCCTGAACCCCAGATGCCACCCCAGAGCTGTGCCTGGGTCCTCACCAGCACCAGCTCTTCCTCAGTTTACCCCAAGTGGGGAAAGACAGGGGTGGGGACCCCCAGAAACAGGAGACACCCCCCCTAAATTGGAGACCCCCCTAAATTGGGGATCCTCCTCAAATAGGGGACCCCCTAAATTGGGGACTCCCTCCTTAAACTGGGGAACCCCCCCTCTAAATTGGGGACCCCCCCAAAATTGGGGAAACCCCCTAAACTGGGGACCCCCAGAAACAGGAGACACCCCCCCTAAATTGGAGACCCCCCTAAATTGGGGATCCTCCTCAAATAGGGGACCCCCTAAATTGGGGACTCCCTCCTTAAACTGGGGAACCCCCCCTCTAAATTGGGGACCCCCCCAAAATTGGGGAAACCCCCCTAAACTGGGGAAACCCCCTAAACTGGGGACTCCCTCCTTAAACTGGGGAACCCCCATTAAATTGGGGACTGCCCATAAATCGGGGACCCCCTCTAAATTGGGAACCCCTCTAAACTGGGGACTCTCCCCTTAAACTGGGGAACCCCCCCTAAATTAGGGACCCTCTCCCTAAATTGAGGACTCCCCTCCTAAATTGGGGAACCCCCTAATATGGGGAAACCACCCCTAAATTGGGGAGTCCCCCTAAATTGGGGACTGCACCCTTAAATTTGGGGCCCCTCCTGTGAATTCGGGACCCCCTAAATTGGGGACTCCTCCCCTAAACTGCCCCCCCAATTGGGGACCCCCCACCTCAATTGGGGAACCCCTCCCTAAATTGGGGACCCCCCTAAATTAAGGTGACCCTTCCTAAATTAAGGCAACCCCCCCTAAATTGGGGACCCCCTCCCTTAAACTGGGGACCCTCCCTAAATTGGGACCCCCCCAACCCCCCCCCCCCCCCCCCCCCCCGGTTAGGGACTCCCCTAATTTGGGGAACCCCGCCTAAATTGGGGACATCCTCCCTAAATTGGGGACCCCCCAGTTGGGGACTCCCCGAATTTGGGGAACCCCGCCTAAATTGGGGACTCCCCTCCTAAACTGGGAACCAACCCCCTAAATTGGGGACTCCCCCCAAATTGGGGACCCCCATAAATTGGGGATCCCCCCTTAATTTAGGGGATCCCCCCCCAAACTGGAGACACCGCCCCTAAATTGGAGAGTCCTTTATATTGGGGAATCCCCCCCAAATTCGGGAACGCCCCTGAAGTTGGGGACCCCCCCTAATTTGGGGAAAGACCCCCTAAATTGGGGACCCCCCCCCCATCCTGAAGCGAAAATAAAAACAAAGAGAACCTGTTTGGGGCAGAATTTGATGAAGAGAGAGGGGGTGCAGGGGTAAAATTTGGGGGGGACGGGGTAAATTTGGGGGGGCTGGGGTTGATTTGGGGGTGTCGTGTGAAATCGGGGGGGCTGAGGCAAAATGGGATGTCTGGGGTAAATATTGGGGTGCAGGAACAAACTGGGGGGTGTAAGGACAGTTTTGGGGAGCGGGGTAGATATTGGGGTGCCAAGGGCAAATTTGGGGGTGTCAGGAGCAAATTTGGGGGTATCATGGGAAATCGGGGGGGGGGGGGTCCGGGGCAGATTGGAGTGTTCCGGGGCAAATGTTGGGGTGAAGGAAAAAAAAAATGGGGGGCATCAGGGGAAATTTGGGGGTACAGGGGCAAATTGGGGGGGCTTTGGGGTATTGGGGGGTCTGGGGCAAATTTGGGGGTGTCGTGAAATTGGGGGAGGATGAGGCAAAATGGGGGGGTCTGGGGTGAATATTGGGGTGCAGGAATAAACTAGAAGTGATAGGGGCAGATTTGGGGGGCCCGGGGCAAATATTGGGGCGTGAAGGGCAAATTTAGGGGTGTCAGGGAAAATTTGGGGGTGCCAGAAGAAATCTGAGGGGCAAATAGGGGGGGTCTGGGGCAAATATTGGGGTGTAGGTGTCAATTTAGGGGGGGGGAATTGGGGGGGGGGGGTCCGGGGCAATTGGAGGGGCCTGTGACAAATTTTGGGGTGCAGGAAGAAATTGGAGGATGTCAGAGGAAAATTTGGGGGTGTGGGGGTAAATTTTGGGGGGGGGGGGGGTCTGGGGTGTATTGGGGCAAATCAGAGAGATTGGGGCGGTTTAGGGCAAATTTGGGGGTGTCAGAAGAAATCGGGGGTCTGGGGCAAATTGGGGGTCTGGAGTAAATTTGGGGGTGCAGGAATAACCTGGGGGTCTCAGGGGAAAAATTCGGAGGGGGGCAAATATGGGGGGGGGCTGGGGCAATTGGGGGGGGGGCTGGGCTATATTGGGGGACCTGGGGCAAATGAGGGGGGGATCTGGGGCAAATGTTGGGGTGACAGGGGAGGATTGGGGCAGTGCAGAGCAACTTTGGGGGGGTCAGATGAGATCTGGGGGTGCAGGGGCAAATTAGGGGGGGGCTGGGGTACTTTGGGGGGGGCTGGGCTCTGTTGGGGGGGGTCTGATATAAATTGGGGGGAGGGGGCCTGATATAAATGGGGGGGGGGGGAGGCGGGGGGGGTGTCCGGGTTCAGGGGGCAAATTTTGGGGTGCAGGGGAAAATATTGGGGGGAGGGGGAGTGGGGGTCAGAAGTAATTGGGGGGGGGGCAAGGATGAGTAGGGGCTGGGGGGGGTCGGGTCAAAGCAGCCCCCCCAGTTCCCAAGGGCCTTTGGAGTGGATTCTCTGGTGGCTGCTATGAGGTTGTGCCCCCCCCCCCCCCCCTTTTTTTCCACGCTCCTGGGGGGGTGAATCCGGGGTTTTTTTTGGGGGGGGGACTGAACCCCAAATTTGTGACAGCCCCCTCCCCCCCCCTTTCCCCCTCCCCTCCTCTCCCCCCCCCCCCTTTTCCCATCCCCCAGGACCTGGGCGCTGGGACCGGATTTCCTGCAGCCGGATAACGACCGCGGGGAGGGGGGAACTGGGGAAGGGGGGGGGGGGGGGGGGGTACTGGGGGCCCCCCCTTTGCCAAACCTGGGCACCAGGGGGCTGCGGCATCGGGGGGGGGGGGGACACGGGGGGCACGGGGGGCACGGGGGGCACGGGGGCACGGGGCGACGCGCGTGCGCTGGCACCTGCGGCTCTCCCTGCGTGGGCACGGGGCGGGGGGGGGCGGGCACACCTGGGGGGGCTCTGCAAGGGGAGGTGCTGAGCACACCTGTGGGCGGAGCCGCGCCTGGGCACACGCCCGAACCCATGGGTGTGACGGGGCACAGGTGCTGCCTTGGCGTTCACACTCCTGTGTCCCTTCACACCTGTGTCCCTTCGCACCTGTGCCCATTCACACCTGTGCCCATTCACACCTGTGTCCCTTCACACCTGTGCCCATTCACACCTGTGCCCATTCACATCTGTGTCCATTCACACTCCTGTGTCCATTCACACACCTGTGTCCATTCACACACCTGACCCCATTCACACACCTGTGTCCATTCACACACCTGTGTCCCTTCACACTCCTGTGTCCCTTCAAACACCTGTGTCCATTCACACCTGTGTCCATTCACACCTGTGTCCATTCACACTCCTGTGTCCCTTCACACCTGTGTCCATTCACACCTGTGTCCCTTCACACACCTGTGTCCCTTCACACCTGTGTCCATTCACACCTGTGTCCCTTCACACACCTGTGTCTCTTCACACCTGTGTCCCTTCACACATCTGTGTCCATTCACACACCTGTGCCCATTCACACCTGTGTCCCTTCACACCTGTGTCCATTCACACCTGTGTCCCTTCGCACACCTGTGTCCCTTCACACACCTGTGTCCTTTCACACACCTGACCCCATTCACACTCCTGTGTCCCTTCGCACACCTGTGTCCTTTCACACACCTGTGTCCCTTCACACACCTGTGTCCATTCACACTCCTGTGTCCATTTGCACACCTGTCCTCAATCACACACCTGTGTCCCTTCACACACTTCTCCCCATTCACACACCTGTGTCCACTCGCACACCTGTGTGCATTCACACACCTCTCCCCACTGGCACACCTGTGTCCCTTCACACACCTGTGTTCATTTGCACACCTGTGTCCATTCACACACCTGTCGCCACTCACACACCTGTGTCCCTTCACACACCTGTGTCCCCTCACACACCTGTCCCCACTCACACACCTGTCCCCATTGCTGTGTGCATTCCCACACACATCCCTGGAAGCATTCCCACGTGCACACATACGTGCATTCCTATGCACATTCCCATGTGCACACGTGTGTGCACTCCCAGGTGCACTCCCATGTACACATGTGTGCATTCCCACGTGCTTTCCTATGTGCATTCCGATGTGCACACGCGTGTGCACTCCCACATGCATTTCCACATGCCCATGCCATGTGCTTTGCGTGCATTCCCACGTGCACTCCCACATACACACGTGTGCATTCCCACGTGCATTCCCATGAGCACTCCCAGGTGCATTCCCATGTGCACACGTGTGTGCATTCCCACCCACACTCCCACGTGCACATGCGTGTCCATTCCGTACATTCCCATGTTCACACCCGTGTGCATTCTGTGCACTCCCAGGTGCATTCCCACGTGTACATACGTGTGCATTCCCACATACACACGTGTGTGCATTCCCACGTGCACTCCCAGGTGCATCTCACGTGTACACGCGTGTGCATTCCCACATACACACGCGTGTGCACTCCCATGTGCATTCCCAGGTGCATTCCCACGTGCACACGCGTGTGCATTCCCACCCACATTCCCACGTGAACACGCGTGTGCATTCCCACATACACACATGTGTGCATTCCCATGTGCATTCCCACGTGCACTCCCAGGTGCATTCCCATGTGCACACGCGTGTGCATTCCCACCCACATTCCCACATACACACGCTTGTGCATTCCCATGTGCACTCCCACGTGCATTCCCACGTGCACACGCGTGTTCATTCCATACATTCCCATGTGCATTGCCACGTGCATTCCCATGTTCACACCCGTGTGCATTCTGTGCACTCCCAGGTGCATTCCCATGTGCACACGCGTGTGCATTCCCACCACCACTCCCGCGTGCATTCCCACGTGCACACGCATGTGCATTCCCACCCACATTCCCACGTGCACACGCGTGTGCATTGCCACACACACATGTGTGCATTCCCACGTGCACTCCCAGGTGCATCCCACGTGCACACACGTGTGCATTCACCCGTGCACTCCCCCATGCATTCCCACTTGCACACGCATGTGCATTCCCACGTGCATTCCCACGTGCACACGCGTGTGCATTCCCACCCACATTCCCACGTGCACACGCGTGTGCATTGCCACACACACGTGTGTGCATTCCCACGTGCACTCCCAGGTGCATCCCACGTGCACACACGTGTGCATTCCCACGTGCACTCCTGCATGCATTCCCACTTGCACACGCATGTGCATTCCCACGTGCATTCCAACGTGCACACGTGTGTGCATTCCCACCCACATTCCCACGTGCACACGCTTGTGCATTGCCACACACACACGTGTGTGCATTCCCATGTGCACTCCCGCATGCATTCCCACTTGTACATGCGTGTGCATTCCCACGTGCATTCCCTCGTGCACTCCCAGGTGCATCCCACGTGCACACACGTGTGCATTCCCACGTGCACTCCCCCATGCATTCCCACTTGCACACGCGTGTGCATTCCCACATAAACACGCGTGTGCATTCCCACGTGCATTCCCATGTGCACTCCCAGGTGCATTCCCACGTGCACACGTGTGTGCATTCCCACCCACATTCCCATGTGAACACGCGTGTGCATTCCCACATACACACATGTGTGCATTCCCATGTGCATTCCCACGTGCACTCCCAGGTGCATTCCCATGTGCACACGCGTGTGCATTCCCACCCACATTCCCCCATACACATGCTTGTGCATTCCCATGTGCACTCCCACGTGCATTCCCACGTGCACACGCGTGTTCATTCCATACATTCCCATGTGCATTGCCACGTGCATTCCCATGTTCACACCAGTGTGCATTCTGTGCACTCCCAAGTGCATTCCCATGTGCACACGCGTGTGCATTCCCACCACCACTCCCGCGTGCATTCCCACGTGCACACGTGTGTGCATTCCCACCCACATTCCCACGTGCACACACGTGTGCATTGCCACATACACACGTGTGTGCATTCCCACGTGCACTCCCAGGTGCTTCCCACGTGCACACACATGTGCATTCACCTGTGCACTCCCCCATGCATTCCAACTTGCACACGCGTGTGCATTCCCACGTGCACATGCGTGTGAATTCCCACCCACATTCCCACGTGCACACGCATGTGCATTGCCACACACACACGTGTGTGCATTCCCATGTGCACTCCCACATGCATTCCCACTTGTACATGCGTGTGCATTCCCACGTGCATTCCCACGTGCACTCCCAGGTGCATCCCACGTGCACACACGTGTGCATTCCCACGTGCACTCCCCCATGCATTCCCACTTGCACACGCGTGTGCATTCCCACCCACATTCCCACGTGCACACGCATGTGCATTGCCACACACACACGTGTGTGCATTCCCATGTGCACTCCCACATGCATTCCCACTTGTACATGCGTGTGCATTCCCACGTGCATTCCCACGTGCACTCCCAGGTGCATCCCACGTGCACACACGTGTGCATTCCCACGTGCACTCCCCCATGCATTCCCACTTGCACACGCGTGTGCATTCCCACATACACACGCATGTGCATTCCCATGTGCATTCCCATGTGCATTCCCATGTGCACTCCCAGGTGCATTCCCACTCGCACACGCGTGTGCATTCCCACATACACACATGTGTGCACTCCCATGTGCATTCCCATGTGCACACGCGTGTGCATTCCCACCCGCATTCCCACATACACACCTTTGTGCATTCCCATGTGCACTCCCACGTGCATTCCCACGTGCACACGCGTGTTCATTCCATACATTCCCATGTGCATTGCCACGTGCATTCCCATGTTCACACCCGTGTGCATTCTGTGCACTCCCAGGTGCATCCCACGTGCACACACGTGTGCATTCCCACGTTCACTCCCCCATGCATTCCCACTTGCACATGTGTGTGCATTCCCACCCACATTCCCACGTGCACACACGTGTGCATTGCCACACACACACGTGTGTGCATTCCCACGTGCACTCCCAGGTGCATTCCCACTTGCACATGCGTGTGCATTTCCACCCACATTCCCACGTGCACATGCGTGTGCATTGCCACACACACACACGTGTGTGCATTCCCACATGCACTCCCCCATGCATTCCCACGTGCACACGCATGTGCATTCCCACCCACATTCCCACATGCACACGCGTGTGCATTCCCACCCCCACTCCCAGGTGCATTCCCACGTGCACACGCGTGTGCCCCCCCTCCCCCCCCCCCCGCGTGCCTGTGCCCCCTTTTGGGGGTCAATCAAGGCCATTTGGGGGTCACTGGGAATCATAAATAAATTTATTACCCAATAAATAAAGCGATTCTGGACAATAATTTGGGGGGGGGAGGGGCCCCCCAGGCCGGCTGGGGGGGGGGGGGAGGGGGGAGCAGCAGGGACCTCCCCAGGTCTCTGGGCACAGGGGGTCTCCACGGTCCCAAATATCCCCCAAACAGGGGGCTGTGAGGTCCCTTGGGGTCCCCAAGTGGCCACCACAGGGGTGTCCAAGGTCCTTTGATGTCCCCAGCCTCCACCTGTGTCCCTTCACACACCTGTGTCCATTCACACACCTGCCCCCACTCACACACCTGTGTCCCCTCACACACCTGTCCCCACTCACACACCTGTGTCCCCTCACACACCTGTGTCCCCTCACACACCTGTGTCCCCTCACACACCTGTCCCCACTCACACACCTGTCCCCATTGCTGTGTGTATTCCCACACACATCCCTGGAAGCATTCCCACGTGCACACATACGTGCATTCCTATGCACATTCCCATGTGCACACGTGTGTGCACTCCCAGGTGCACTCCCATGTACACATGTGTGCATTCCCACGTGCTTTCCTATGTGCATTCCGATGTGCACACGCGTGTGCACTCCCACATGCATTTCCACATGCCCATGCCATGTGCTTTGCATGCATTCCCACGTGCACTCCCACATACACACGTGTGCATTCCCACGTGCATTCCCATGAGCACTCCCAGGTGCATTCCCACGTGCACACGTGTGTGCATTCCCACCCACACTCCCACGTGCACATGCGTGTCCATTCCATACATTCCCATGTTCACACCCGTGTGCATTCTGTGCACTCCCAGGTGCATTCCCACGTGTACATACGTGTGCATTCCCACATACACACGTGTGTGCATTCCCACGTGCACTCCCAGGTGCATTCCACATGTACACGCGTGTGCATTCCCACGCACATTCCCATGTGAACACGTGTGTGCATTCCCACATACACACGTGTGCATTCCCATGTCCATTCCCACGTGCACTCCCAGGTGCATTCCCATGTGCACACGCGTGTGCATTCCCACCCACATTCCCACATACACACGCTTGTGCATTCCCACGTGCACTCCCAGGTGCATCCCACGTGCACACGCGTGTGCATTCCCACGTGCACTCCCGCATGCATTCCCACTTGCACATGCGTGTGCATTCCCACGTGCACTCCCAGGTGCATCCCACGTGCACACACGTGTGCATTCTCCCGTGCACTCCCCCATGCATTCCCACTTGCACACGCATGTGCATTCCCATGTGCATTCCCACGTGCACACGCGTGTGCATTGCCACCCCCACTCCCAGGTGCATTCCCACGTGCACACGCGTGTGCCCCCCCTCCCCCCCCCCCGCGTGCCTGTGCCCCCTTTCGGGGGTCAATCAAGGCCATTTGGGGGTCACTGGGAATCATAAATAAATTTATTACCCAATAAATAAAGCGATTCTGGACAATAATTTGGGGGGGGAGGGGCCCCCCAGGCCGGCTGGGGGGGGGGGGGGGGAGGGGGGAGCAGCAGGGACCTCCCCAGGTCTCTGGGCACAGGGGGTCTCCACGGTCCCAAATATCCCCCAAACAGGGGGCTGTGAGGTCCCTTGGGGTCCCCAAGTGGCCACCACAGGGGTGTCCAAGGTCCTTTGATGTCCCCAACCTCCAGGTGGGGGGCTCTGGACCCCACAGCTCCAGGCGTGGAGGTCAGCAAGGTCCTGGAGGTCCACAAGGTCCAGCAATGGAGATCCACAAAGTCCCTTGACGTCCCTGATGTCCAGGCATGGAGGTCCACAAGGTCCTTGAGGTCCACAAGGTCCTTGAGGTCCACAAGGTCCCCTGATGTCCCCACATCTCCAAGCATGGGGTCTCCAGCACCAAATATTCAAGCACAGGGGGTCTGCAATGTCCCTTCATGTCCTAAATCTTCAAGTACAGAGGTCAGCAGTGTCCCTTGGATGTCCCCAGTCTTCAACAAGATGGGTCACCAGCCCCAGATCTCCAGGCCTGGAGGTCTGCAATGTCCACGATTTCCCCAGATCGCTGGTCTTTGGACCCAGATCTCCAAGCCTGGAGGTTTTGGACCCAAATCTCCAAGCTTGGGGGTCTGTAAGGTCCACGATGACCCAAATCTCCAGGCCTGGAGGTCTTTGGACCCAGATCTCCAAGCCTGGAGGTCAGCAATGTCCACCATGTCCCCAGATCTCTGAGCATGGAGGTCTTTGATATTCCAAATCTCCAAGTCTGGAGGTCTTGGACACAGATCTCCAAGACTGGAGGTTTTGAACCCAAATCTCCAAGCTCGGAGGTCAGCAAGGTCCATGGTGTCTCCAGATCTCTGGGCATGGAGGTCTTTGATGTCCCAAATCTCTGGGCATGGAGGTCTTCGGACCCAAATCTCCAAGCTTGGAGGTCTCCAAGGTCCACAATGTCCCCAAATCTCCAGGCCTGGAAGTCTTTGAACCCAAATCTCCAAGCCTGGAGGTCAGCCATGTCCACGATGTCCCCAGATCTCTGGGCATGGAGGTCTTTGATGTCCCAAATCTCTGGGCATGGAGGTCTTCGGACCCAAATCTCCAGGCTTGGAGGTCTCCAAGGTCCACGATGTCCCCAAATCTCTGGGCATGGGGGTCTTTGAACCCAAATCTCCAGGCCTGGAGGTCTTTGGACCCAAATCTCCAAGCTTGGAGGTCTCCAAGGTCCATGATGTCCCCAAATCTCTGGGCATGGGGGTCGTTGAACCCAAATCTCCAGGCCTGGAGGTCTTCGGACCCAAATCTCCAAGCTTGGGGGTCTGTAAGGTCCACGATGTCCCAAATCTCCAGGCCTGGAGGTCTTTGGACCCAGATCTCCAAGCCTGGAGGTCAGCAATGTCCACCATGTCCCCAGATCTCTGAGCATGGAGGTTTTTGATATTCCAAATCTCCAAGCCTGGAGGTCTTGGACCCAGATCTCCAAGACTGGAGGTTTTGAACCCAAACCTCCAAGCTTGGAGGTCAGCAAGGTCCATGATGTCCCCAGATCTCTGGGCATGGAGGTCTTTGATGTCCCAAATCTCTGGGCATGGAGGTCTTCGGACCCAAATCTCCAAGCTTGGAGGTCTCCAAGGTCCACGATGTCCCCAAATCTCCAGGCCTGGAAGTCTTTGAACCCAAATCTCCAAGCCTGGAGGTCAGCCATGTCCACGATGTCCCCAGATCTCTGGGCATGGAGGTCTTTGATGTCCCAAATCTCTGGGCAGGGAGGTCTTCGGACCCAAATCTCCAGGCTTGGAGGTCTCCAAGGTCCACGATGTCCCCAAATCTCTGGGCATGGGGGTCTTTGAACCCAAATCTCCAGGCCTGGAGGTCTTTGGACCCAAATCTCCAAGCTTGGAGGTCTCCAAGGTCCATGATGTCCCCAAATCTCTGGGCATGGGGGTCTTTGGACCCAGATCTCCAAGCCTGGAGGTCAGCAATGTCCACGATGTCCCCAGATCTCTGAGCATGGAGGTCTTTGATATCCCAAATCTCCAAGCCTGGAGGTCAGCAATGTCCACGATGTCCCCAGATCTCTGAGCATGGAGGTCTTTGATATCCCAAATCTCCAAGTCTGGAGGTCTTGGACACAGATCTCCAAGACTGGAGGTTTTGAACCCAAATCTCCAAGCTTGGAGGTCAGCAAGGTCCACGATGTCCCCAGATCTCTGAGCATGGAGGTCTCTGATGTCCCAAATCTCCAGGCCTGGAGGTCTTTGGACCCAAATCTCCAGGCTTGGAGGTTTCCAAGGTCCATGATGTCCCCAAATCTCTGGGCATGGGGGGTCTTTGGACCCAAATCTCCAGGCCTGGAAGTCTTTGGACCCAAATCTCCAAGCCTGGAGGTCTGCAAGGTCCACGATGTCCCCAAATCTCCGGGCATGGAGATCTTTGGACCCAAATCTCCAAGCCTGGAGGTCAGCAATGTCCACGATGTCCCCACATCTCCAGGCACGGGAGCCTTGGCACCCAAATCTCCAGACAGAGAGGTCCACAACGTCCCCCAGCTGTCCCCAACGTCCAACCAGGAGGGTGAGCAGCCTCAACCCCCACCGGCCCCGCCGCGGGCACCCCTCGCGTCACCCCCCGGCGATGCGCAGGAGCCCCACGAAGTTCTCCTCCCGCTCGTCGTGTCTCAGCTGCCACTCGCCCCTGGTCACGTCCCCGGCCAGCGCCAGGCTGAGGACATCTCCAGGGTGGAGCTGCCCGATGGCCTGGGCCAAAGCAGAGCGCGCCGGGTCGGCTCCTCCGGCGCCGGGCAGCGCCAACGGCACCGCCAGCAGCGGGTGCGGCGAGCCCTGGCGCCAGAGCTGGAGGGTGACGGTGCCCGGGGCACAGGGGGGCACCGTGCAGGTGAGGCCGAACTGCCCGTAGAGGAGGTAGAGGCCCCCTCGTGTCACCTGCAGCCTCCCGGCCGCCATCCGCACGTCGCCGCTGAGGAAGACGCCGCTGATGCCCTTCTCGTAGCGCCAGTCGGGTCCTGATGGCACCGCCAAGGAGCCTGGGGGAGGAGAGGGGAGAGGGGGGGTGGGTGCTCCTGGTCGGTGATGGGGGGACCTGGTGGGAGATGGGGTGACCCGATGGGTAACGGAGGTCCTTGATGGGAGATGGGGTGACCTGGTGGGAGATGGAGGACCCCGATGGGAGATGGGGCGACCCAAAGGGTAATGGAGGTCCTTGATGGAAGATGGGGTGACCTGGTGGGAGATGGAGGTCCCCGATGGGAGATGGGGTGACCTGACAGGAGATGGGGTGACCTGATGGGAGATCGAGGTCCTCGATGGGAGACAGGGTGACCTGACGAGAGATGGGGTGACCTGGTGGGAGATGGGGTGACCCAATGGGAGATTGACGTCCCTGATGGGAGATGGGGTAACCCAATGGGTAATGGAGGTCTTTGATGGGAGATGGGGTGACCTGGTGGGAGATTGAGGTCCCGATGGGAGATGGGGTGACCTGACAGGAGATGGGGTGACCTGGTGAGAGATTGAGGTCCTCGACGGGAGATGGGGCAACCCAATAGGTAATGGAGGTCCTTGATGGGAGATGGGGTGACCTGGTGGGAGATGGGGTGACCCAATGGGAGATTGATGTCCCTGATGGGAGATGGGGTGACCCAATGGGTAATGGAGGTCTTTGATGGGAGATGGGGTGACCTGGTGGGAGATTGAGGACCCCGATGGGAGACGGGGTGACCTGACGAGAGATGGGGTGACCTGGTGGGAGATTGAGGACCCCGATGGGAGATGGGGCAACCCAAAAGGGTAGTGGAGGTCCTTGATGGGAGATGGGGTGACCTGGTGGGAGATGGAGGACCCCGATGGGAGACGGGGTGACCCGAAGGGTAATGGAGGTCCTTGATGGGAGATGGGGTGACCTGGTGGGAGATGGAGGTCCCCGACGGGAGATGGGGCAACCCAATGGGTAATGGAGGTCCTTGATGGGAGATGGGGTGTCCCAATGGGAGATTGAGGTCCCCAATGAGAGACAGGGTGACCTGACGAGAGATGGAGTGACCTGGTGGGAGATTGAAGTCCTCGATGGGAGATGGGGTGACCCGAAGGGTAGTGGAGGTCCTTGATGGGAGATGGGGTGACCTGGTGGGAGATTGAGGTCCTCGATGGGAGATTGACGTCCCTGATGGGAGATGGGGTAACCCAATGGGTAATGGAGGTCCTTGATGGGAGATGGGGTGACCTGATGGGAGATGGAGGTCCCCGATGGGAGATGGGGTGACCTGACAGGAGATGGGGTGACCTGGTGGGAGATTGAGGTCCTTGATGGGAGATGGGGTGACCTGATGGGAGACTGAGGTCCTCGACGGGAGATGGGGTGACACAAAGGGTAATGGAGGTCCTTGATGGGAGATGGGATGACCTGGTGGGAGATGGGGTGACCCAATGGGAGATTGACGTCCCTGATGGGAGATGGGGTAACCCAATGGGTAATGGAGGTCTTTGATGGGAGATGGGGTGACCTGGTGGGAGATTGAGGTCTTCAATGGGAGATGGGGAGGCCCGATGGGTAATGGAGGTCCCTGGTGGGAGATGGGGTGACCCGAAGGGTAATGGAGGTCCTTGATGGGAGATGGGTGATCTGGTGGGAGATTGAGGTCCCTGATGGGAGATGGGGTGACACAAGAGGAGATGGGGTGACTCAAAGGAGATCAATGTCCTTGATGAAAGATGGGGTGACCCGAAGGGGGATGGGTGCTCCTGCTTGATCATGGGTGCCCCCAACTGGAGATGGGGGTCCCTGAAGGGGGATGGGTGCTCCTGCTTGGTGATGGGTGCCCCCAGATGGAGATGGGGGTCCCCGAAGGGGGATGGGTGCTCCTGCTTGGTGATGGGTGCCCCCAGCTGGAGATGGGGGGCCCCGAAGGGGGATGGGTGCTCCTGCTTGGTGATGGGTGCCCCCAGATGGAGATGGGGGTCCCCGAAGGGGGATGGGTGCTCCTGCTTGGTGATGGGTGCTCCCAACTGGAGACGGGGGTCCCTGAAGGGGGATGGGTGCTCCTGCTTGGTGACGGGTGCCCCCAGATGGAGATGGGGGGCCCCGAAGGGGGATGGGTGCTCCTGCTTGGTGATGGGTGCCCCCAGATGGAGATGGGGGTCCCCGAAGGGGGATGGGTGCTCCTGCTTGGTGATGGGTGCTCCCAACTGGAGATGGGGGGCCCCGAAGGGGGATGGGTGCTCCTGCTTGGTGATGGGTGCCCCCAGATGGAGATGGGGGTCCCCGAAGGGGGATGGGTGCTCCTGCTTGGTGTTGGGTGCTCCCAACTGGAGATGGGGGTCCCCAAAGGGGGATGGGTGCTCCTGCTTAGTGATGGGTGCCCCCACTGGAGATGGGGGTCCCCGAAGGGGGATGGGTGCTCCTGCTTGGTGATGGGTGCCCCCACTGGAGATGGGGGGCCCCGATGGGGGATGGGTGCTCCTGCTTGGTGATGGGTGCTCCCAACTGGAGATGGGGGTCCCCGAAGGGGGATGGGTGCTCCTGCTTGGTGCCGGGTGTCTCCAGTGGGAAATAGGAGCCCCAGATAGGAGATGGCTCCTGCAGCCCTCCGTGACATTCCTGGTCACCACAGCCCACCCAGGGGTGCCTGGGATGGGACCAAGGGGACACAGCACTGGAGGATGCTCTGTGACACCCTGGAAGCCACTGGGACGGGGGTTGCTGCTGGACATCCTGAGGACCACAGGGCCGGAGGATGCTCCGTGACACCCTGGGTACCACAAGGATGGAGGATGCTCTGTGGCACCCTGGGTACCACAAGGATGGAGGATGCTCTGTGGCACCCTGGGGACACTCTGTGACACCTTGAGGACCACAGGGATGGAGGATGCTCTGTGACACTCTGAGGGACACTCCATGACATCCTGGGGACACTCCATGACACCTTGAGGACCACAGGGTTGTAGGATGCTCTGTGCCACCCTAGGCACCACAAGGATGGAGGATGCTCTGTGATGCCCTGGGGACCACAGGGTCAGGATGCTCTGAGGACACCCTGGGGATACCCTGTGACACTTGGAGGACCACAGGGATGGAGGATGCTCTGTGACACCCTGGGGACACTCCATGACATCGTGGGGACACTCCATGACACCCTGGAGACCACAGGGATGGAGGATGCTCCATGATGCCCTGGGGACACTCCATGACACCTTGGGGACCACAAGGCCAGAGGATGCTCTGTGATGCCCTGGGTACCAAGGGATGGAGGGTGCTCCGTGACACCCTAGGGACACTCCATGACACCCTGGGTACCACAGGGTTGGAGGAGGCTCCGTGACACCCTGAGGGCACTCCATGACATCCTGGGGTCACTCAGTGACACCTTGAGGACCACAGGGTTGGAGGATGCTCCGTGATGCCCTGGGGACACTCCATGACACCTTGGGGACCACAAGGCCAGAGGATTCTCCGTGACACCCTGGGTACCACAGGGATGGAGGATGCTCCGTGACACCCTGGGGACACTCCATGACATCCTGGGGACATTCAGTGACACCTTGAGGACCACAGGGCCGGAGGAAGCTCCGTGATGCCCTGGGGACACTCCATGACATCCTGGGGACCCTCCCTGGCACCTTGAAGACCACAGGGCCGGAGGAAGCTCCGTGACGCCCCGGGGACACTCCGTGACACCCCGGAGGCCACAGGGCCGGAGGATGCTCCCCGGTGCCCCGTGGCACCCACAGATGCTCCAGGCTGAGGTTTCCTCTGCGAGGGCGGAAGGAGGAACCCGCGCGACGCTTTCGAGATGAGTGGCCGAGGGGCCCGAGGAAGGACACCTCCTCCCCCCACCCCGAGGACTCTCCCCACCCCGAGGACTCCCCCCACCCCGAGGACTCCCCCCCCCCCCCGAGCCCCTCACCATGGCCTCAGCACTCACCGGCGCTCAGCAGGACGTGGGCGGCCGTGGGAGCCTGGAGGGAGAGGAAGGAGAACGTCAACGGGTGGGGAGGACCAAGGCATCCTTGGTGGCCTCCATCCTCAGCAGAGGGGAAGTTGGGTGGCGGCACGGTGGGATCTGGGGGTTTCCAGGTCCCCACGGGTGTTTTGGGGGGACCCCTCCCTCCTGGGATTTGGTGGCTTTGGGGATGGGGAAACTGAGGCACAAGGGGGGGGAATTAAGGGTGGGTGTGTCCTCCTTCCATCCCGTCCCTGGTGGATGGAGACACCGTGCAAGGACAGACGGATGGGTGGGGGGTGGGTGGACAGCACCAGGATGAGCAACCTGGATGGACACACGGAGGGATGGACACACGGAAGGATGGACACCCAGGAGGGAGGAGGTGGGGGGTGGATGGGTGGGTGGGGGGGGTGGACACCACCAGGATGAGCAACCTGGATGGACAAACAGAGGGATGGACACCCAGGAGGGGGTGGGGGGGTGGGTGGACACCACCAGGATGAGCAACCTGGATGGAGGGATGGACACGGAGGGATGGACACCCAGGAGGAGGTGGGTGGATGGGTGGGTGGGGGGGTGGACACCACCAGGATGAGCAACCTGGATGGACACACGGAGGGATGGACACACGGAGGGATGGACACCCAGGAGGGGGTGGGGGAGTGGGTGGACCCCACCAGGATGAGCAACCTGGACAGAGGGATGGACACGGAGGGATGGACACCCAGGAGGAGGTGGGTGGATGGGTGGGTGGGGGGGTGGACACCACCAGGATGAGCAACCTGGATGGACACACGGAGGGATGGACACCCAGGAGGGGGTGGGGTGAGTGGGTGGGTGGGGGAACACCACCAGGATGAGCAACCTGGACAGAGGGATGGACACGGAGGGATGGACACCCAGGAGGAGGTGGGGGGTGGATGGGTGGGTGGGGGGGGTGGACACCACCAGGATGAGCAACCTGGATGGACAAACAGAGGGATGGACACCCGGGGGGGGTGGGTGGGTGGGGGATTGGGTGGCCACCACCAGGATGAGCAACCTGGATGGAGGGATGGACACGGAGGGATGGACACCCAGGAGGGGGTGGGTGGATGGTTGGGTGGGTGGATGGACACCACCAGGATGAGCAACCTGGATGGACAAACAGAGGAATGGACACCCAGGAGGAGGTGGATGGGTGGGTGGACACCACCAGGATGAGCAACCTGGACAGAGGGATGGACACGGAGGGATGGACACCCAGGAGGAGATGGGTGGGTGGGTGGATGGGTGAGTGGACGGACAGACAGACAAGTGGACAGGCACCTAAAGGGGTGGACAGACACCTCGATGGACACTCACACGGACAGACGGACACTCCCGAGGACATCTGGAGAGATGGATGGACCTCTGAGCAGGCAGACGGACACACAGGCGGATGGACACCTCCACAGACACCAGGACAGAGGGACAACCTGACAGAGGGACAAACGCACAGACAGACAGACCTAGACAGGCACCCGGATGGATGGACACACAGGGATGGACTGGTGGACACCCAGACAGACAGACATCTGGGCAGGAGGGACAGACATCCAGATGGACACCCTGACAGACAGGTGGGCAACTGGACAGTCGAGTGGACATCCGGACAGGTGGACAGGTGGAGAAGCAGGTGGGCACCTGGACAGACAGACAGACAGACAACCGAACTGATAACTGGGCCCCCAGACAGGTAGACACCCAGATGGACGGACACCAGGAGGGATGGACAGATGGACACCTGGGCAGACAGCAAGACAGACGGACACCTGGATGGATGGACACCCAGGGATGATGGAGCCCTGGAAGGATGGACACCTGGACAGACGGACAAGTGAGCAGACAAAGATGGACAATTGGACAGACACCCAGATGGACTCGTCCTTGGATGGATGGTGCTCCAAATGGATGGACAACACCAGGACAGGTGGACAACCGGACACCAGGACAGACACACATCCAGCTACTTGGACAGATGGACACTGGGGCAAACGGACAGACGGATGGATGCCAGGACAGACAGACAACACCTGGAAGGCAGGACAGGCACCTGGACAATGGGGACAGATGGACACCTGGACACCAGGACAGACACCTGAAACCCAGACAGAGGGAGACACCTGGACAGATGGATAGAAGGACAACTGGACAAACAGACACCAGGACAGACAGAAACCCGGACATCTGGGCAACTGGAGAGATGGACAACCGGACAGATGGAGAGACAGACACACAGACAACTGGACAGATGGACAACCAGATACCTGGACAAGTGAGCAGATGGACACACAGACAACCAGACAGATGGACACCTGGACAAGTGGACAGACAGACCCCTGGAAAACTGGGCAGATAGACAGTTGGACAGACAGACAACTGGATGCCTGGATGGGGAGACAGATGGACATCGGGACAAGCAGACAGATGGATGCCCCTGCAGCTGGATAGAGGAACAGCTGGACAGTCAGACAGACGGACACCTGGACAGTCAGACAGATGGACTCTCGGACAGACGGACACCTGGACAGATAGACAGAGACAGGGGTAGATGGGCAGTTGGACACTCGGACAATTGGACATACAGACATCTGGCCAACCACCGGACAGATGGACACCTGGGCAGTCAGACAGACAGACGGATGGACACTTGGACACATGGACACCTGAACAGACAGACCGACCCCTGGGCAAGCAGACAGACAGCCAGTCAGACAGACCCGTGGACAGACGGACAGATGGGTGTCTGGCCAACCAGACAGATGGACACCTGGGCAGTCAGACAGACAGATGGCTGGACAGACAGACCAACCTCCCCAGGCACTCAGACAGACGGACAGATAGACACCTGGGCAGTCAGACAGACAGATGGCTGGACAGACAGACAGACAGACAGACACCTGGGCAGTCAGACAGATGGCTGGACAGACAGACACCTGGGCAGTCAGACAGATGGCTGGACAGACAGACAGATCGACCACCCCCCGGGCACTCAGACAGACAGGCGGACAGACAGACACCTGGGCAGTCAGACAGACAGATGGCTGGACAGACAGACAGACCGAGCGACCCCCGCCCCCACCGGGCACTCAGACAGACAGACACCTGGGCAGTCAGACAGACAGATGGCTGGACAGACAGACAGACAGACGGATGGACACCTGGGCAGTCAGACAGATGGCTGGACAGACAGACAGACCGACCACCCTCCGGGTACTCAGACAGATAGACGGACAGACAGACACCTGGGCAGTCAGACAGACAGATGGCTGGACAGACAGACAGACAGACGGACACCTGGGCAGTCAGACAGATGGCTGGACAGACAGACAGACTGACCACCCTCCGGGTACTCAGACAGACAGGCGGACAGACAGACACCTGGGCAGTCAGACAGATGGCTGGACAGACAGACAGACGGACACCTGGGCAGTCAGACAGACAGATGGCTGGACAGACAGACAGACCGACCAAACTCCCCCGGGGCACTCAGACAGACGGACAGACGGACACCCGGGCAGACAGACAGCAGCCCCCCCCCCCCGCACCCACCTGCCGGGGGTCCCCCCGGAGCGACCCCAGGACCGCGGCAGCCCCGGCGGCCCCGATCGCGGCGGCTGCGATCGCGGCGAGGAGAGCGAGGAGACCCCGGGACCGGCCCCGCACCGGGACCCGCACCGGGACCCGCACCGGGCTCCGGGGGCTCCGGGGGCTCCGGGGGCTCCGGCAGCAGCACCGGCAGCGGCTCCGCTCTCGGCGCGGGGGCAGCGGAGGGGGAGGAGGCGCCTCGGGGTCTGCGAGCGGCAGCGGCGGCGGCGACATCGGCGACATCGGCGACATCGGTGACATCGGCGACATCGGCGATATCGGTGACATCGGTGACATCGGCATCGCGGCGGGGAGCGGCGGCGAGCGGCGATTTAACGGGGCCGAGCGGGGAGGGGACAGCGGGGAGGGGGGGGGGACTGGTGAGGAACCGGGGGTGGGGACAAACCGGGGACGGGACGGGGATGGGATGAGATGGGATGGGATGGGGACACCGGGGGTGGGGACAAACCGGGGATGGGGACAGGGATGGGATGGGAGGGGATGGGGACACCGGGGGTGGGGACAAACCGGGGACGGGGACAGGGACAGCGGGGAGGGGAGAGCGGAGGGGTGGGGGCAGGAACTGGAGGGAGACAGGGAGGGGATGGGATGGGGACAAACGGGGGATGGGATGGGATGGGATGGGATGGGATGGGATGGGATGGGATGGGGACAAACCGGGGAGGGGACGGGGATGGGATGGGATGGGGATGGGATGGGATGGGATGGGGACACCGGGGGTGGGGACAAACCGAGGATGGGGACAGGGATGGGATGGGAGGGGATGGGGACACCGGGGGTGGGGACAAACCGGGGATGGGGACAGGGATGGGATGGGATGGGATGGGATGGGATGGGATGGGATGGGGACACCGGGGGTGGGGACAAACCGGGGACAGGGACAGGGACAGCGGGGAGGGGAAAGCGGAGGGGTGGGGGCAGGAACTGGGGGGAGACAGGGAGGGGATGGGATGGGGACAAACCGGGGATGGGATGGGATGGGATGGGGACAAACCGGGGAGGGGACGGGGATGGGGACACCGGGGGTGGGGACAAACCGGAGATGGGGACAGGGACAGCGGGGAGGGGACAGCGGAGGGGTGGGGGCAGGAACTGGGGGGAGACAGGGAGGGGATGGGATGGGGACAAACCGGGGATGGGATGGGATGGGATGGGATGGGGGGGGGGGGGGGGAGGATGGGGGGGATGGGGACACCGGGGGTGGGGACACCGAGGAGAGGACAAACCGGGGAGGGGACAAGGATGGAGACGCTGGGGGTGGGGACAAACCGGGAGTGGGGACGGGGGGGGGGCAGGACAGGGACAGCGGAGGGGCGGGAGGGGAGGGGATGGGGACAAAACGGGGATGGGATGGGGACACCGGGGGTGGGGACAAACCGGAGAGAGCACGGAGGGGCGGGACGGGGACAGCGGAGCGGTGGGAACAGGAACTGGGAGGAGACAGGGATGGGATGGAATGGGATGGGGACACCGAGGGTGGGGACAAACCGGGGAGGGGACAAGGACAGCGGGGAGGGGACAGCGGAGGGGTGGGGACAGGAACTGGGGGGAGACAGGTAGGGGATGGGAGGGGGATGGCAGGGAGACACCGGGGGTGGGGACAAACCGAGGAGGGGACGGGGGGGACGGGGTGGGGGGGACGGGGTGGGGGGGACGGGGTTGGGGGGTAGGAGGGGAACAGCGGAGGGGCGGGACGGGGAATGGGAGGAGACAGGAGGGGCATGGGATGGGATGGGATGGGATGGGATGGGGTGGGGTGGGATGGGATGGGATGGGATGGGATGGGATGGGATGGGATGGGATGGGATGGGATGGGATGGGGTGGGATGGGATGGGATGGGGTGGGATGGGATGGGGACAAACCGGGGATGGAGATGGGATGGGGACAAACAGGAGATGGGGACAGGGATGGGATGGGATGGGATGGGATGGGATGGGATGGGATGGGATGGGATGGGATGGGATGGGATGGGATGGG
>JAUMJJ010000610.1:0-61503 GCA_033556795.1 Tapera naevia | reverse complement strand
CCCTAACCCTAACCCTAACCCTAACCCTAACCCTAACCCTAACCCTAACCCTAACCCTAACCCTAACCCTAACCCTAACCCTAACCCTAACCCTAACCCTAACCCTAACCCTAACCCTAACCCTAACCCTAACCCTAACCCTAACCCTAACCCTAACCCTAACCCTAACCCTAACCCTAACCCTAACCCTAACCCTAACCCTAACCCTAACCCTAACCCTAACCCTAACCCTAACCCTAACCCTAACCCTAACCCTAACCCTAACCCTAACCCTAACCCTAACCCTAACCCTAACCCTAACCCTAACCCTAACCCTAACCCTAACCCTAACCCTAACCCTAACCCTAACCCTAACCCTAACCCTAACCCTAACCCTAACCCTAACCCTAACCCTAACCCTAACCCTAACCCTAACCCTAACCCTAACCCTAACCCTAACCCTAACCCTAACCCTAACCCTAACCCTAACCCTAACCCTAACCCTAACCCTAACCCTAACCCTAACCCTAACCCTAACCCTAACCCTAACCCTAACCCTAACCCTAACCCTAACCCTAACCCTAACCCTAACCCTAACCCTAACCCTAACCCTAACCCTAACCCTAACCCTAACCCTAACCCTAACCCTAACCCTAACCCTAACCCTAACCCTAACCCTAACCCTAACCCTAACCCTAACCCTAACCCTAACCCTAACCCTAACCCTAACCCTAACCCTAACCCTAACCCTAACCCTAACCCTAACCCTAACCCTAACCCTAACCCTAACCCTAACCCTAACCCTAACCCTAACCCTAACCCTAACCCTAACCCTAACCCTAACCCTAACCCTAACCCTAACCCTAACCCTAACCCTAACCCTAACCCTAACCCTAACCCTAACCCTAACCCTAACCCTAACCCTAACCCTAACCCTAACCCTAACCCTAACCCTAACCCTAACCCTAACCCTAACCCTAACCCTAACCCTAACCCTAACCCTAACCCTAACCCTAACCCTAACCCTAACCCTAACCCTAACCCTAACCCTAACCCTAACCCTAACCCTAACCCTAACCCTAACCCTAACCCTAACCCTAACCCTAACCCTAACCCTAACCCTAACCCTAACCCTAACCCTAACCCTAACCCTAACCCTAACCCTAACCCTAACCCTAACCCTAACCCTAACCCTAACCCTAACCCTAACCCTAACCCTAACCCTAACCCTAACCCTAACCCTAACCCTAACCCTAACCCTAACCCTAACCCTAACCCTAACCCTAACCCTAACCCTAACCCTAACCCTAACCCTAACCCTAACCCTAACCCTAACCCTAACCCTAACCCTAACCCTAACCCTAACCCTAACCCTAACCCTAACCCTAACCCTAACCCTAACCCTAACCCTAACCCTAACCCTAACCCTAACCCTAACCCTAACCCTAACCCTAACCCTAACCCTAACCCTAACCCTAACCCTAACCCTAACCCTAACCCTAACCCTAACCCTAACCCTAACCCTAACCCTAACCCTAACCCTAACCCTAACCCTAACCCTAACCCTAACCCTAACCCTAACCCTAACCCTAACCCTAACCCTAACCCTAACCCTAACCCTAACCCTAACCCTAACCCTAACCCTAACCCTAACCCTAACCCTAACCCTAACCCTAACCCTAACCCTAACCCTAACCCTAACCCTAACCCGAACCCTAACCCTAACCCTAACCCTAACCCTAACCCTAACCCTAACCCTAACCCTAACCCTAACCCTAACCCTAACCCTAACCCTAACCCTAACCCTAACCCTAACCCTAACCCTAACCCTAACCCTAACCCTAACCCTAACCCTAACCCTAACCCTAACCCTAACCCTAACCCTAACCCTAACCCTAACCCTAACCCTAACCCTAACCCTAACCCTAACCCTAACCCTAACCCTAACCCTAACCCTAACCCTAACCCTAACCCTAACCCTAACCCTAACCCTAACCCTAACCCTAACCCTAACCCTAACCCTAACCCTAACCCTAACCCTAACCCTAACCCTAACCCTAACCCTAACCCTAACCCTAACCCTAACCCTAACCCTAACCCTAACCCTAACCCTAACCCTAACCCTAACCCTAACCCTAACCCTAACCCTAACCCTAACCCTAACCCTAACCCTAACCCTAACCCTAACCCTAACCCTAACCCTAACCCTAACCCTAACCCTAACCCTAACCCTAACCCTAACCCTAACCCTAACCCTAACCCTAACCCTAACCCTAACCCTAACCCTAACCCTAACCCTAACCCTAACCCTAACCCTAACCCTAACCCTAACCCTAACCCTAACCCTAACCCTAACCCTAACCCTAACCCTAACCCTAACCCTAACCCTAACCCTAACCCTAACCCTAACCCTAACCCTAACCCTAACCCTAACCCTAACCCTAACCCTAACCCTAACCCTAACCCTAACCCTAACCCTAACCCTAACCCTAACCCTAACCCTAACCCTAACCCTAACCCTAACCCTAACCCTAACCCTAACCCTAACCCTAACCCTAACCCTAACCCTAACCCTAACCCTAACCCTAACCCTAACCCTAACCCTAACCCTAACCCTAACCCTAACCCTAACCCTAACCCTAACCCTAACCCTAACCCTAACCCTAACCCTAACCCTAACCCTAACCCTAACCCTAACCCTAACCCTAACCCTAACCCTAACCCTAACCCTAACCCTAACCCTAACCCTAACCCTAACCCTAACCCTAACCCTAACCCTAACCCTAACCCTAACCCTAACCCTAACCCTAACCCTAACCCTAACCCTAACCCTAACCCTAACCCTAACCCTAACCCTAACCCTAACCCTAACCCTAACCCTAACCCTAACCCTAACCCTAACCCTAACCCTAACCCTAACCCTAACCCTAACCCTAACCCTAACCCTAACCCTAACCCTAACCCTAACCCTAACCCTAACCCTAACCCTAACCCTAACCCTAACCCTAACCCTAACCCTAACCCTAACCCTAACCCTAACCCTAACCCTAACCCTAACCCTAACCCTAACCCTAACCCTAACCCTAACCCTAACCCTAACCCTAACCCTAACCCTAACCCTAACCCTAACCCTAACCCTAACCCTAACCCTAACCCTAACCCTAACCCTAACCCTAACCCTAACCCTAACCCTAACCCTAACCCTAACCCTAACCCTAACCCTAACCCTAACCCTAACCCTAACCCTAACCCTAACCCTAACCCTAACCCTAACCCTAACCCTAACCCTAACCCTAACCCTAACCCTAACCCTAACCCTAACCCTAACCCTAACCCTAACCCTAACCCTAACCCTAACCCTAACCCTAACCCTAACCCTAACCCTAACCCTAACCCTAACCCTAACCCTAACCCTAACCCTAACCCTAACCCTAACCCTAACCCTAACCCTAACCCTAACCCTAACCCTAACCCTAACCCTAACCCTAACCCTAACCCTAACCCTAACCCTAACCCTAACCCTAACCCTAACCCTAACCCTAACCCTAACCCTAACCCTAACCCTAACCCTAACCCTAACCCTAACCCTAACCCTAACCCTAACCCTAACCCTAACCCTAACCCTAACCCTAACCCTAACCCTAACCCTAACCCTAACCCTAACCCTAACCCTAACCCTAACCCTAACCCTAACCCTAACCCTAACCCTAACCCTAACCCTAACCCTAACCCTAACCCTAACCCTAACCCTAACCCTAACCCTAACCCTAACCCTAACCCTAACCCTAACCCTAACCCTAACCCTAACCCTAACCCTAACCCTAACCCTAACCCTAACCCTAACCCTAACCCTAACCCTAACCCTAACCCTAACCCTAACCCTAACCCTAACCCTAACCCTAACCCTAACCCTAACCCTAACCCTAACCCTAACCCTAACCCTAACCCTAACCCTAACCCTAACCCTAACCCTAACCCTAACCCTAACCCTAACCCTAACCCTAACCCTAACCCTAACCCTAACCCTAACCCTAACCCTAACCCTAACCCTAACCCTAACCCTAACCCTAACCCTAACCCTAACCCTAACCCTAACCCTAACCCTAACCCTAACCCTAACCCTAACCCTAACCCTAACCCTAACCCTAACCCTAACCCTAACCCTAACCCTAACCCTAACCCTAACCCTAACCCTAACCCTAACCCTAACCCTAACCCTAACCCTAACCCTAACCCTAACCCTAACCCTAACCCTAACCCTAACCCTAACCCTAACCCTAACCCTAACCCTAACCCTAACCCTAACCCTAACCCTAACCCTAACCCTAACCCTAACCCTAACCCTAACCCTAACCCTAACCCTAACCCTAACCCTAACCCTAACCCTAACCCTAACCCTAACCCTAACCCTAACCCTAACCCTAACCCTAACCCTAACCCTAACCCTAACCCTAACCCTAACCCTAACCCTAACCCTAACCCTAACCCTAACCCTAACCCTAACCCTAACCCTAACCCTAACCCTAACCCTAACCCTAACCCTAACCCTAACCCTAACCCTAACCCTAACCCTAACCCTAACCCTAACCCTAACCCTAACCCTAACCCTAACCCTAACCCTAACCCTAACCCTAACCCTAACCCTAACCCTAACCCTAACCCTAACCCTAACCCTAACCCTAACCCTAACCCTAACCCTAACCCTAACCCTAACCCTAACCCTAACCCTAACCCTAACCCTAACCCTAACCCTAACCCTAACCCTAACCCTAACCCTAACCCTAACCCTAACCCTAACCCTAACCCTAACCCTAACCCTAACCCTAACCCTAACCCTAACCCTAACCCTAACCCTAACCCTAACCCTAACCCTAACCCTAACCCTAACCCTAACCCTAACCCTAACCCTAACCCTAACCCTAACCCTAACCCTAACCCTAACCCTAACCCTAACCCTAACCCTAACCCTAACCCTAACCCTAACCCTAACCCTAACCCTAACCCTAACCCTAACCCTAACCCTAACCCTAACCCTAACCCTAACCCTAACCCTAACCCTAACCCTAACCCTAACCCTAACCCTAACCCTAACCCTAACCCTAACCCTAACCCTAACCCTAACCCTAACCCTAACCCTAACCCTAACCCTAACCCTAACCCTAACCCTAACCCTAACCCTAACCCTAACCCTAACCCTAACCCTAACCCTAACCCTAACCCTAACCCTAACCCTAACCCTAACCCTAACCCTAACCCTAACCCTAACCCTAACCCTAACCCTAACCCTAACCCTAACCCTAACCCTAACCCTAACCCTAACCCTAACCCTAACCCTAACCCTAACCCTAACCCTAACCCTAACCCTAACCCTAACCCTAACCCTAACCCTAACCCTAACCCTAACCCTAACCCTAACCCTAACCCTAACCCTAACCCTAACCCTAACCCTAACCCTAACCCTAACCCTAACCCTAACCCTAACCCTAACCCTAACCCTAACCCTAACCCTAACCCTAACCCTAACCCTAACCCTAACCCTAACCCTAACCCTAACCCTAACCCTAACCCTAACCCTAACCCTAACCCTAACCCTAACCCTAACCCTAACCCTAACCCTAACCCTAACCCTAACCCTAACCCTAACCCTAACCCTAACCCTAACCCTAACCCTAACCCTAACCCTAACCCTAACCCTAACCCTAACCCTAACCCTAACCCTAACCCTAACCCTAACCCTAACCCTAACCCTAACCCTAACCCTAACCCTAACCCTAACCCTAACCCTAACCCTAACCCTAACCCTAACCCTAACCCTAACCCTAACCCTAACCCTAACCCTAACCCTAACCCTAACCCTAACCCTAACCCTAACCCTAACCCTAACCCTAACCCTAACCCTAACCCTAACCCTAACCCTAACCCTAACCCTAACCCTAACCCTAACCCTAACCCTAACCCTAACCCTAACCCTAACCCTAACCCTAACCCTAACCCTAACCCTAACCCTAACCCTAACCCTAACCCTAACCCTAACCCTAACCCTAACCCTAACCCTAACCCTAACCCTAACCCTAACCCTAACCCTAACCCTAACCCTAACCCTAACCCTAACCCTAACCCTAACCCTAACCCTAACCCTAACCCTAACCCTAACCCTAACCCTAACCCTAACCCTAACCCTAACCCTAACCCTAACCCTAACCCTAACCCTAACCCTAACCCTAACCCTAACCCTAACCCTAACCCTAACCCTAACCCTAACCCTAACCCTAACCCTAACCCTAACCCTAACCCTAACCCTAACCCTAACCCTAACCCTAACCCTAACCCTAACCCTAACCCTAACCCTAACCCTAACCCTAACCCTAACCCTAACCCTAACCCTAACCCTAACCCTAACCCTAACCCTAACCCTAACCCTAACCCTAACCCTAACCCTAACCCTAACCCTAACCCTAACCCTAACCCTAACCCTAACCCTAACCCTAACCCTAACCCTAACCCTAACCCTAACCCTAACCCTAACCCTAACCCTAACCCTAACCCTAACCCTAACCCTAACCCTAACCCTAACCCTAACCCTAACCCTAACCCTAACCCTAACCCTAACCCTAACCCTAACCCTAACCCTAACCCTAACCCTAACCCTAACCCTAACCCTAACCCTAACCCTAACCCTAACCCTAACCCTAACCCTAACCCTAACCCTAACCCTAACCCTAACCCTAACCCTAACCCTAACCCTAACCCTAACCCTAACCCTAACCCTAACCCTAACCCTAACCCTAACCCTAACCCTAACCCTAACCCTAACCCTAACCCTAACCCTAACCCTAACCCTAACCCTAACCCTAACCCTAACCCTAACCCTAACCCTAACCCTAACCCTAACCCTAACCCTAACCCTAACCCTAACCCTAACCCTAACCCTAACCCTAACCCTAACCCTAACCCTAACCCTAACCCTAACCCTAACCCTAACCCTAACCCTAACCCTAACCCTAACCCTAACCCTAACCCTAACCCTAACCCTAACCCTAACCCTAACCCTAACCCTAACCCTAACCCTAACCCTAACCCTAACCCTAACCCTAACCCTAACCCTAACCCTAACCCTAACCCTAACCCTAACCCTAACCCTAACCCTAACCCTAACCCTAACCCTAACCCTAACCCTAACCCTAACCCTAACCCTAACCCTAACCCTAACCCTAACCCTAACCCTAACCCTAACCCTAACCCTAACCCTAACCCTAACCCTAACCCTAACCCTAACCCTAACCCTAACCCTAACCCTAACCCTAACCCTAACCCTAACCCTAACCCTAACCCTAACCCTAACCCTAACCCTAACCCTAACCCTAACCCTAACCCTAACCCTAACCCTAACCCTAACCCTAACCCTAACCCTAACCCTAACCCTAACCCTAACCCTAACCCTAACCCTAACCCTAACCCTAACCCTAACCCTAACCCTAACCCTAACCCTAACCCTAACCCTAACCCTAACCCTAACCCTAACCCTAACCCTAACCCTAACCCTAACCCTAACCCTAACCCTAACCCTAACCCTAACCCTAACCCTAACCCTAACCCTAACCCTAACCCTAACCCTAACCCTAACCCTAACCCTAACCCTAACCCTAACCCTAACCCTAACCCTAACCCTAACCCTAACCCTAACCCTAACCCTAACCCTAACCCTAACCCTAACCCTAACCCTAACCCTAACCCTAACCCTAACCCTAACCCTAACCCTAACCCTAACCCTAACCCTAACCCTAACCCTAACCCTAACCCTAACCCTAACCCTAACCCTAACCCTAACCCTAACCCTAACCCTAACCCTAACCCTAACCCTAACCCTAACCCTAACCCTAACCCTAACCCTAACCCTAACCCTAACCCTAACCCTAACCCTAACCCTAACCCTAACCCTAACCCTAACCCTAACCCTAACCCTAACCCTAACCCTAACCCTAACCCTAACCCTAACCCTAACCCTAACCCTAACCCTAACCCTAACCCTAACCCTAACCCTAACCCTAACCCTAACCCTAACCCTAACCCTAACCCTAACCCTAACCCTAACCCTAACCCTAACCCTAACCCTAACCCTAACCCTAACCCTAACCCTAACCCTAACCCTAACCCTAACCCTAACCCTAACCCTAACCCTAACCCTAACCCTAACCCTAACCCTAACCCTAACCCTAACCCTAACCCTAACCCTAACCCTAACCCTAACCCTAACCCTAACCCTAACCCTAACCCTAACCCTAACCCTAACCCTAACCCTAACCCTAACCCTAACCCTAACCCTAACCCTAACCCTAACCCTAACCCTAACCCTAACCCTAACCCTAACCCTAACCCTAACCCTAACCCTAACCCTAACCCTAACCCTAACCCTAACCCTAACCCTAACCCTAACCCTAACCCTAACCCTAACCCTAACCCTAACCCTAACCCTAACCCTAACCCTAACCCTAACCCTAACCCTAACCCTAACCCTAACCCTAACCCTAACCCTAACCCTAACCCTAACCCTAACCCTAACCCTAACCCTAACCCTAACCCTAACCCTAACCCTAACCCTAACCCTAACCCTAACCCTAACCCTAACCCTAACCCTAACCCTAACCCTAACCCTAACCCTAACCCTAACCCTAACCCTAACCCTAACCCTAACCCTAACCCTAACCCTAACCCTAACCCTAACCCTAACCCTAACCCTAACCCTAACCCTAACCCTAACCCTAACCCTAACCCTAACCCTAACCCTAACCCTAACCCTAACCCTAACCCTAACCCTAACCCTAACCCTAACCCTAACCCTAACCCTAACCCTAACCCTAACCCTAACCCTAACCCTAACCCTAACCCTAACCCTAACCCTAACCCTAACCCTAACCCTAACCCTAACCCTAACCCTAACCCTAACCCTAACCCTAACCCTAACCCTAACCCTAACCCTAACCCTAACCCTAACCCTAACCCTAACCCTAACCCTAACCCTAACCCTAACCCTAACCCTAACCCTAACCCTAACCCTAACCCTAACCCTAACCCTAACCCTAACCCTAACCCTAACCCTAACCCTAACCCTAACCCTAACCCTAACCCTAACCCTAACCCTAACCCTAACCCTAACCCTAACCCTAACCCTAACCCTAACCCTAACCCTAACCCTAACCCTAACCCTAACCCTAACCCTAACCCTAACCCTAACCCTAACCCTAACCCTAACCCTAACCCTAACCCTAACCCTAACCCTAACCCTAACCCTAACCCTAACCCTAACCCTAACCCTAACCCTAACCCTAACCCTAACCCTAACCCTAACCCTAACCCTAACCCTAACCCTAACCCTAACCCTAACCCTAACCCTAACCCTAACCCTAACCCTAACCCTAACCCTAACCCTAACCCTAACCCTAACCCTAACCCTAACCCTAACCCTAACCCTAACCCTAACCCTAACCCTAACCCTAACCCTAACCCTAACCCTAACCCTAACCCTAACCCTAACCCTAACCCTAACCCTAACCCTAACCCTAACCCTAACCCTAACCCTAACCCTAACCCTAACCCTAACCCTAACCCTAACCCTAACCCTAACCCTAACCCTAACCCTAACCCTAACCCTAACCCTAACCCTAACCCTAACCCTAACCCTAACCCTAACCCTAACCCTAACCCTAACCCTAACCCTAACCCTAACCCTAACCCTAACCCTAACCCTAACCCTAACCCTAACCCTAACCCTAACCCTAACCCTAACCCTAACCCTAACCCTAACCCTAACCCTAACCCTAACCCTAACCCTAACCCTAACCCTAACCCTAACCCTAACCCTAACCCTAACCCTAACCCTAACCCTAACCCTAACCCTAACCCTAACCCTAACCCTAACCCTAACCCTAACCCTAACCCTAACCCTAACCCTAACCCTAACCCTAACCCTAACCCTAACCCTAACCCTAACCCTAACCCTAACCCTAACCCTAACCCTAACCCTAACCCTAACCCTAACCCTAACCCTAACCCTAACCCTAACCCTAACCCTAACCCTAACCCTAACCCTAACCCTAACCCTAACCCTAACCCTAACCCTAACCCTAACCCTAACCCTAACCCCTACTTCCGGTCCTAAGTCACCCCCTCACTTCCGGTCTGGAACCCCTACTTCCGGTCCTAAGTCACCCCCTCACTTCCGGTCTGGAACCCCTACTTCCGGTCCTAAGTCACCTCCTCACTTCCGGTCTGGAACCCCTACTTCCGGTCCTAAGTCACCTCCTCACTTCCGGTCTGGAACCCCTACTTCCGGTCCTAAGTCACCTCCTCACTTCCGGTCTGGAACCCCTACTTCCGGTCCTAAGTCACCCCCTCACTTCCGGTCTGGAACCCCTACTTCCGGTCCTAAGTCACCCCCTCACTTCCGGTCTGGAACCCCTACTTCCGGTCCTAAGTCACCTCCTCACTTCCGGTCTGGAACCCCTACTTCCGGTCCTAAGTCACCTCCTCACTTCCGGTCTGGAACCCCTACTTCCGGTCCTAAGTCACCTCCTCACTTCCGGTCTGGAACCCCTACTTCCGGTCCTAAGTCACCTCCTCACTTCCGGTCTGGAACCCCTACTTCCGGTCCTAAGTCACCCCCTCACTTCCGGTCTGGAACCCCTACTTCCGGTCCTAAGTCACCCCCTCACTTCCGGTCTGGAACCCCTACTTCCGGTCCTAAGTCACCTCCTCACTTCCGGTGTGGAACCCCTACTTCCGGTCCTAAGTCACCCCCTCACTTCCGGTCTGGAACCCCTACTTCCGGTCCTAAGTCACCCCCTCACTTCCGGTCTGGAACCCCTACTTCCGGTCCTAAGTCACCCCCTCACTTCCGGTCTGGAACCCCTACTTCCGGTCCTAAGTCACCTCCTCACTTCCGGTCTGGAACCCCTACTTCCGGTCTTAAGTCACCCGCTCACTTCCGGTCTGGAACCCCTACTTCCGGTCTTAAGTCACCCCCTCACTTCCGGTCTGGAACCCCTACTTCCGGTCCTAAGTCACCCCCTGATTTTTGGTACAGAGCCGTCCTCTGCCCATTTCTGGTATAGAGCTGTCACTTCCGGTGGCCGTTCAGCCTTTCATTTCTGGTATAGACATCTCAGTTCTGGTGGCCATTAATCCACTCAGTCCCGTGGCCATTTGCCTGTTACTTCCTGTACAGAATTTTCATTTCTGTGTAGTAGTGTATCTGTTGGTTGTCGTTGTAAGTGTTCAGTTCTGGTGTGTTTTTTGCCTCTGAGTTATGGTGCTAAGCTGTCTGTTCTGGTATGCAGTTTTAACTTAAATTGTGGATTTTTCCTGTCTCTTCTTGTTTTAAGTGTTTTGGTCAGTTGTGGTACTAAGTTGTGTCTTTTGTTGCCTTCCTGAGGTCTTAATTGTTACTGTGGATTGTCATTTATGGTACTGTTTGTGAACCTTAGTTCTCCTTTGAAGTAGTTACTTTGCATATATAGGTTGCTGTTTAGTTGTGGTACTAAGTCATTTTGTGATTTTTGACTGGTACTGTTATTGTAATTTTTAGTTTTTAATTGTGTACTGATTTTATGGTGGTAGTTGTTGTGTATATTTGTCATTTTGTGGGATTTGGATGTATTGTGTTTTTTTTAAGGTGATTTATGTTTGGTGTGGTTGGATTTGAGATGTTAGTAATTGTTTGTTTGTGATGTGGTTTTGGTGTGATTTTTTTTTTTAGGTTTTGAGTGATATGTGGTGTTTTATGTGTTGTGAAGTTTTATGGGTTTTTTTGTGTTGTATTTTTTTGGTTTTCATATTGTTAGTGGTGTGTAGTGTGTTTTTTGTTGTGTGTTGTGTTTCTGGTCTGTTATTTTGATATTTTTGGTGTTGTAAATTTGTGATGTGTTTATGTGTTTGTTGTAGTGTTTGTTTGTATTATTGTGTTAGGTGTGTATTATTTTGGTGTGGTTTTTTTGGATGTTCCTTATTTGCATATGGTGTTTTGAGTGATGTGGAGTGTTGTGGCTAATTTGCATATTTTGGTATGAGTGATGTGAGGGGGTGTTGATTGTGTGTTTTGTTATGTGTGTCAGTAGTCTGGATTGAAAAAATTTTTAATCTAATTTGCATAATTAATTGATTAATTCTTGGTAATTGGAGAATAATTAATTGGTTAATTCATGCAATTATAGTATGAGTGGGATATTATTTAGTCTAGGAATAAAAGAAGAAAAATAATAAGAGGAGGGGGGAAGGGAGGAAAAAAGAAAAAAATAATAAGAGGAGGGGGGAAGGGAGGAAAAAAGAAAAAAAATAATAAGAGGAGGGGGGAAGGGAGGAAAAAAGAAAAAATAATAAGAGGAGGGGGGAAGGGAGGAAAAAAGAAAAAATAATAAGACGAGGAGGGGGAAGGAGGAAAAAAGAAAAAATAATAAGAGGAGGGGGGGAAGGAGGAAAAAAGAAAAAATAATAAGAGGAGGGGGGGAAGGAGGAAAAAAGAAAAAATAATAAGAGGAGGGGGGGAAGGAGGAAAAAAGAAAAAATAAGAGGAGGAGGGGGAAGGAGGAAAAAAGAAAAAAATAATAAGAGGAGGGGGGAAGGAGGAAAAAAGAAAAAATAATAAGAGGAGGGGGGGAAGGAGGAAAAAAGAAAAAATAATAAGAGGAGGAGGGGAAGGGAGGAAAAAAGAAAAATAGTAAAGAGGAGGGAGGAAAAAACAAAACAGAAACTTTACTAACTTTAAGTACCTATTCTAAGCATGGAAAAAAGGACACCACACAGCAAAGTAAACTTTATTCAAAATTTTAGAAGTCTATGGTGTAATTATTTGTTTTATTTCTTTATTGTGCAATTTTTTATTTAGTCACCTTATAGTGGATACATCTATTCTTGTGCCGACACCAACATTCAATACAGTACAGAAATTGAAGTGAACTTCTACCCTCTAAACTTCATGACATCATCTTCTGAAACACAACATTGACAAAACTGAACAATAACTTAATGCTGCTGACATTTAGCAACTTGACTGGCAGTCTCAGATCTGATCTGCACACCATCGCTTCTGGCTGTCCCCGGACACAGCTCGACGGCGAATCTAGTGGTCCCGAGACTCACCTCGACAATGTCCCCCTCGGGCCACCTCCTGGTAGAGCAGGCAAAACCTGTAAAAAAATGAAGTACATAAACACATTTAATATCCAGATTAGGGTTTTCGTTTACCTACTAGCATTAATAAAGATACCTGTATCAACAGTTGCTCCTGTTCTTACAGCTACGGTGATCATTACCAGTGCACCACCCACCTAGTAGATTACCATTATCTTCTGTGCGCAATAAAATCTTTATAACTAATACATTTTCACATCACCAACATTTTCATTTCCACTCAACAATATGCCAGCACTCCACAGGAACAATATTCCCTGAATCCTCTAAAATTGGCCCTGCCTGCGAAAACCTCGGCCCCGGCTACGGTCTGCACCCAAACCTTGGCGATGACCGTCGCCTCGCAGACCGGCCGGGACCGGGGAAAAAAAACCCAGCCGGGGGAAAAAAAAAAATCCCCCGGCTGGGGTTTTTTTATTCTATTATTGTTATGATAATTGCCTGAAAAGCAAAACACTCTGCATACAATGTCAAAATCAACACCTAAACTCAATCACAACCCCAACCCAAAACCACCCCTCACGCTCAACCCACCCATCCCGCGGCCAGCCCACCACCAAAACAGCCTGTCACACCCAACCTGAAAGGCTCCCCGGGAACGGCGTTCCCGGGAACCTCAAAAATGGGCCCTGCCTGCGAAAACCCCGTCCCGGCTGCGGTCTGCACCCAAACCTTGGCGATGACCGTCGCCTCGCAGACCGGCCGGGACCGGGGAAAAAAAAACCCAGCCGGGGGAAAAAAAAAAAATCCCCCGGCTGGGGTTTTTTTATTCTATTATTGTTATGATAATTGCCTGAAAAGCAAAACACTCTGCATACAATGTCAAAATCAACACCTAAACTCAATCACAACCCCAACCCAAAACCACCCCTCACGCTCAACCCACCCATCCCGCGGCCAGCCCACCAAAACAGCCCAGAAGACACAACCTCTAGGGGTCCCCAGAAACGGCGTTCCCGGGAACCTCAAAAATGGGCCCTGCCTGCGAAAACCCCGGCCCCGGCTGCGGTCTGCACCCAAACCTTGGCGATGACCGTCGCCTCGCAGACCGGCCGGGACCGGGGAAAAAAAAACCCAGCCGGGGGAAAAAAAAAAATCCCCCGGCTGGGGTTTTTTTATTCTATTATTGCTATGATAATTGCCTGAAAAGCAAAACACTCTGCATACAATGTCAAAATCAACACCTAAACTCAATCACAACCCCAACCCAAAACCACCCCTCACGCTCAACCCACCCATCCCGCGGCCAGCCCACCACCACAACAGCCTGTCACACCCAACCTGAAAGGCTCCCCGGGAACGGCGTTCCCGGGAACCTCAAAAATGGGCCCTGCCTGCGAAAACCCCGGCCCCGGCTGCGGTCTGCACCCAAACCTTGGCGATGACCGTCGCCTCGCAGACCGGCCGGGACCGGGGAAAAAAAAACCCAGCCGGGGGAAAAAAAAAAATCCCCCGGCTGGGGTTTTTTTATTCTATTATTGCTATGATAATTGCCTGAAAAGCAAAACACTCTGCATACAATGTCAAAATCAACACCTAAACTCAATCACAACCCCAACCCAAAACCACCCCTCACGCTCAACCCACCCATCCCGCGGCCAGCCCACCAAAACAGCCTGTCACACCCAACCTGAAAGGCTCCCCGGGAACGGCGTTCCCGGGAACCTCAAAAATGGGCCCTGCCTGCGAAAACCCCGGCCCCGGCTGCGGTCTGCACCCAAACCTTGGCGATGACCGTCGCCTCGCAGACCGGCCGGGACCGGGGAAAAAAAAACCCAGCCGGGGGAAAAAAAAAAATCCCCCGGCTGGGGTTTTTTTATTCTATTATTGCTATGATAATTGCCTGAAAAGCAAAACACTCTGCATACAATGTCAAAATCAACACCTAAACTCAATCACAACCCCAACCCAAAACCACCCCTCACGCTCAACCCACCCATCCCGCGGCCAGCCCACCACCACAACAGCCTGTCACACCCAACCTGAAAGGCTCCCCGGGAACGGCGTTCCCGGGAACCTCAAAAATGGGCCCTGCCTGCGAAAACCCCGGCCCCGGCTGCGGTCTGCACCCAAACCTTGGCGATGACCGTCGCCTCGCAGACCGGCCGGGACCGGGGAAAAAAAAACCCAGCCGGGGGAAAAAAAAAAATCCCCCGGCTGGGGTTTTTTTATTCTATTATTGCTATGATAATTGCCTGAAAAGCAAAACACTCTGCATACAATGTCAAAATCAACACCTAAACTCAATCACAACCCCAACCCAAAACCACCCCTCACGCTCAACCCACCCATCCCGCGGCCAGCCCACCAAAACAGCCTGTCACACCCAACCTGAAAGGCTCCCCGGGAACGGCGTTCCCGGGAACCTCAAAAATGGGCCCTGCCTGCGAAAACCCCGGTCCCGGCTGCGGTCTGCACCCAAACCTTGGCGATGACCGTCGCCTCGCAGACCGGCCGGGACCGGGGAAAAAAAAACCCAGCCGGGGGAAAAAAAAAAATCCCCCGGCTGGGGTTTTTTTATTCTATTATTGCTATGATAATTGCCTGAAAAGCAAAACACTCTGCATACAATGTCAAAATCAACACCTAAACTCAATCACAACCCCAACCCAAAACCACCCCTCACGCTCAACCCACCCATCCCGCGGCCAGCCCACCACCACAACAGCCTGTCACACCCAACCTGAAAGGCTCCCCGGGAACGGCGTTCCCGGGAACCTCAAAAATGGGCCCTGCCTGCGAAAACCCCGGCCCCGGCTGCGGTCTGCACCCAAACCTTGGCGATGACCGTCGCCTCGCAGACCGGCCGGGACCGGGGAAAAAAAAACCCAGCCGGGGGAAAAAAAAAAATCCCCCGGCTGGGGTTTTTTTATTCTATTATTGTTATGATAATTGCCTGAAAAGCAAAACACTCTGCATACAATGTCAAAATCAACACCTAAACCTAAACATAACAGCCCTATGAGGCACGATAGGCCAGGCCAAAGGTTAACGTGGCAGGGCAAAAACGAAACAGCCCTATGAGGCACGATAGGCCAGGCCAAAGGTTAACGTGGCAGGGCAAAAACGAAACAGCCCTATGAGGCACGATAGGCCAGGCCAAAGTTTAACGTGGCAGGGCAAAAACGAAACAGCCCTATGAGGCACGATAGGCCAGGCCAAAGGTTAACGTGGCAGGGCAAAAACGAAACAGCCCTATCAGGCACGATAGGCCAGGACAAAGGTTAACATGACAAGGCATGGCATGGCAAAACATAACAACCTTATCAGGCATGATAAGCAAGGCAGAAGGTTAACATTACATGGCATAACATAACATAACATGCACACACGCTGTCATACAAACAGGACACGCTCACTGTCCTTGCATTGTCATCCTTCAACTTGCAGTACGTCCCTCTGTATCTGAAAAACACAAGGTCACGTGATTCGTCCTTAAGCTCAGTGACAGCTGAACAATTCCAGACACCTTTTTCCATTTATGGACACCTTCTCTACTTTCTACTGTGGCCAGGCAGAGTAAAACCCAAACAAACCAAAACACTAAGACCCCACAGCTACTAGAGTTGACTCCCTTGGAATATCAATTGCTCATTTTTCCTCGACCGGTTCATCGCAGACATCTTTGCTAATCCTCTCTGTGTCTCTGTAACCCTAAGGCAGTGAATCCCATGGCCTGGGACCTGTGCAGCTGCTTGTTCTACCATGGACAAGACTGCCTGGGCTTACGAATGTACAAACCCTAGAACCATACTGTCACTCTTCTGGCCGATTCTACCGCTTCCGTGCCTCGGGCAGAGCACATCCAACCACACACAGAGTGACACTGCACGAGAGACCAGTGACAGGACATACAGACGCAAAAGAAACTCTGCAAGAGGAACGACTCCCGGGCCAGAGTTGCCGTCGGGCTGAAAGACCCAGGGGACTGCGAGGAAGAACCTAAGGCGGCCCTGGAAGAGTGGAAGATGTGGCCCGAGACAAAGAGAAGAGATGTGGCCTCAAGTGGGAGGATGCCTGATCGAGAGGCACCGATTAAATGCCTAAAGGTTTAGAGGATGCAGGGAAAAAGTCCCGGAAGAGGGATCCAAGATAATGGATGAGTGATCAGAGATGATGACACAGCCTAAGATGCTTCTGCATAGGTATACTGATCAGAATCTTCCAAGACATGAAGTCGATCCGTGCTTTAACAACGCCCTGCAAGAAAAGCAGTGCCCGCTTGGCACTTTGTCAGAAAGAACAGGCGTTTGAGAGCCTAGAGAAGGTACCCGAGGCACGTGCTGCGTGCAATGAAAGCCAAGAGGAGACCGAGACCCAAGAAGGGTCAGAGACACAGCAAACAGATGACATAAATGACAGAACAACACAGACAGGCTGGATCTGCCCTGCCCGGCACGTGTTAGAGTCGGCCTGATAAGTCATCCCCTCTGCCTTAACCTGCCCCGGGGACACTCTTCCCACACAGCCCTCTCTTCTACGCTAAACCCTTCCTCTCTGCCCTTCCGAAACTTTGCTCATCTTCCTGCCCCCCCCGCCCATCCCTGGTCCCTCAACTTAGCTTTCAGAGGGCCAGAGGGCTGAAGCTGTCCTTGAGAGAAAACCTTCAAAGAGCAATGGCTAACTAGAATGACCCTGTGGTCACCGGGTTCCTGTGTCACCTGCAAGAAAAATAAACAAATCAAAAGCGGTGATGACAGTCAGCATCATGTTGCTCGGTGACAACATCTTGTACAAGCCACATCCTCACTGCAAAACCCGCTGTGGGCTTCTGCTCTCCTGCTCCGAGCCGATTCAAACATCGGAGGCTGCAGCCGCGATCGCCTGGGGCGCCTGAGGTAAAAGGAGAGAAAATTACTCTCGGGCTTATGAGAGGTCAGTCCCAAGATTTTGCTTCCTACTACCCGGCTCACCTCAAAGGCTCTTCCCGTTCCAAAGGCAGCAGGCTCGATGCCTACAAAACTGAAGGTAAAATGCCAAGTGACTTGCAGTATGATTCTGTGCTGTTAGACGCCGATTCGGAAGAGAGCCTCTTCACCTTCTTGGACCGCTGATCACCGAGTGGCCCCTCTGATGCTGCATGCAGCACCTGCAAGAACCCAAGAAGATGACAGGAGTTCAGGTTTTTACCCAAAAACAAAGGTTGCCCACAGTGTTTCCTCTTTCATGCTCTGCTATCTTGACTGCTCGCCCACTCGGCCTCCCTCATTCAATGATGCCGTGGTGAGGCTTGCACAATGCCTGTAATGCAGAGAGCAAGAGACACTCTTCACCTATAACTCAACCCCTGAATGATAACTGGGACCTCAGGTAACTCACCGTTGCCCTCCTTGACCCCAAGCAGTTCCGGTGCCACTGTTCTGCTGTGCTCCTTGCTCTGTGTCTTTGATGTTGAAAAAAAGCACAAGACCTAAGCTTCATTATCCAGTCATGCCACTCGCACCATGACAAACGCACCTTGCTATGACACTGTACCAGCCGTACCGTCGTCACCCTTTGGCTCGCAACTCGTCCCTCTGCATTTGAAAAACACAAGGTCAGACTAGTCACCCTGATGCTCGGTGAGCAGTGAACAATTCCAGATGCCTTGGTTCCATTTAGGAACCCCTTCTCTATTTTATTCTACAGTCAGGCAGACTAAAACCCAAACGCTAAGCCCCACAACCGCCAGATGTGACGACCTTGGAATACAAACAGCTCCCTCTCTGTGTTCATTGCACACAGCTCTCTTCACCCTCTGTGTCTGTGTAAGCCTAAGGCAGCAAATCCCAAGACACGGTGCCCGTGCGTCTGCTTTTCTCCCATGGACAGTACGGCCTGGGCCTTCGAGGCCTGGGCTTAACAACATATAAACCCTAGAACCTTACTGTCACCCTTCTGGCCGATTTTATTGCTTTCGTGCCTCGGGCAGAGCACCTCCAACCACACACAAACACACACAGAGTGACACTGCACGAGAGACCAGTGACAGGACATACAGACGCAAAAGAAACTCTGCAAGAGGAACGACTCCCGGGCCAGAGTTGCCATCGGGCTGAAAGACCCAGGGGACTGCGAGGAAGAACCTAAGGCAGCCCTGGAAGAGTGGAAGATGTGGCCCGAGACAAAGAGAAGAGATGTGGCCTCAAGTGGGAGGATGCCTGATCGAGAAGCACCGATTAAATGCCTGAAGGTTTAGAGGATGCAGGGAAGAAGTCCCGGAAGAGGGATCCAAGATAATGGATGAGTAATCAGAGACATTGATGCAGGCTAAGATGCTTCTGCAAAGGCAGACCGATCAGAATCTTCCAAGAGATTAGGCAGAGTCACGCTTTAAGATTCACGCTGTGAGAGAAAAGCAGTGCCCGCTTGGCACTGTGCAAGTAACAACAGGCCTTTAAGAGCCTAGAGATGGTGCCCAAGGCAGGTGCTGCGTGCCTTGAAAGCCAAGAGGAGATCGAGACCCAAGAAGGGTCAGAGACACAGCAAACAGATGACATAAATGACAGAACAACACAGACAGGCTGGAACTGCTCTGCCCGGCACCTGTTAGAGTTGGCCTGAGAAGTCATCCCTTCTGCTTTAAACTGCTCTGGGGGGGGACTCTTCCCGCACAGCCAACCCCTCTATGCAAAACCCCTCCCTGCTCTTTCCAAACTTCTCCCCTCTTCCCAGTCCCACTCTGTCCCTGGTCCCTCAACTTAGCTTTCAGAGGGCCGGAGCGCTGAGGCTGTCCTCGGCAGAAAAGTTTCAAAGAGCAATGGCCAACCCGAACAACCTTGCGGACATCGGGTTCCTCTGCGTCGCCTGCAAGAAAACCAAACACAAATCAGAAGCGGTGTTGACAGACAGCATCACTGTTCAGTGCCAACACCTTGTACAAGGCACATCCTCGCTGCAAAACTGCCTTGGGCTTCTGCTCACCTGCTCCGAGCCGATATGAGCATCCGATGCTGCAGCCGCAATCGCCTGGGGCGCCTGAAGTAAAAGGAGAGAAAATTATTCTTGGGCTTATGAGAGGTCAGTCCCGAGCTCTTGCTCCCTACTACCCAGCTCACCTCAAAGGCTCTTCCCGGTCCAAAGGCAGCACGCTTGGCGCCTGCAAAACCAAAGGTAAAAGGTCAAATGAGTTGCTGTATCATTCTTTGATCCTAGACACTGATCCAGAAGAGAGACTCCTCACCTTCTTGGACCGCTCGTCTTCGTGTGGCCCCTCTGATACTGTGTGCAGCACCTGCGAGAGCTGAAGAAGACAACAGGAGTTCAGGTTTTTACCCAAAAGCACAGGTTGCCCACAGTGTTACCTCTTTCACGCTCTGTTACCTTGACTGCTCTCCCACTCGGCCTCCCTCATTCGATGATGCCGTCGTGAGGCTTGCACAACGCCTGCAATACAAAGAGAAAGAGATGCTTTATCTTCACCCGTAACTCAACTCCTGAACGATAACAGGTACTTCGGGTAACTCACCATTGCTCTCCTTGTCCGCGGTAGCTCCGGTGACACTGTTCTGCTGCGCTCCTTGCTCTGCACCTTTGAAGTGGAAGAAAGGCACAAGACCTAAGCTTCGTTATCCAGTCACATCATGCCACCCGCACCACGACAAACTCACCTTCCTATTACACTCTACCAGCCTCTCCGTCGTCACCCTTTTGCTCGCAGCTCGTCCCTCGTCATCTGAAAAGCACGAGGTCAGACAAGTCACCCAGATGCTCAGTGAGCGCTGAGCAATTCCAGACGCCTTGTTTCCATTTAGGAAAAGCTTCTCTATTTTATACTATGGCCAAGCAGACTAAAACCCCAAAACTAAACCCCACACCTAACAGATGTGATGCCTTTGGAAGATAAACAGCTCCCTTTCTCTCCATGTTCGTTGCAAACAGCTCTGCTCTTCCCCTCTGTCTCTGTGTAAGCCTAAGGCAGCGACTGCCATAACCTGGTGCCCGTGTGGCTGCTTGTTCTGCCTTGGCCTGTGAGGCCTGGGCTTAACAACGTATAAACCATAGAACCTTACTGTCATTCTTCTGGCCGATTCTATCGCTTCCGTGCCTCGGGCAGAGCACCTCCAACCACACGCAAACACACACAGTCTGACACTGCACAAAAGACCAGTGACAGGACAGAAACAGAAACTCTGCAAGAAAAAGTGACTCCCGGACCAGAGTTGCCATCGGGTGGAAAGACCCAGGGGACTGCAAGGAAGAACCTAAGGCAGCCCTGGAAGAGTGGAAGATGTGGCCCGAGACAAAGAGATGTGGCCTCAAGCGGGAGGATGCCTGATCGAGAAGCGCCGATTAAATGCCTGAAGTTGTAGATGACGCAGGGAAGAAGTCCCAGAAGGGGGATCCAAGATAATGGATGAGTGATCAGAGACGTTGATGCAGCCTAAGATGCTCCTGCAAAGGCAGACCGATCAGAATCTCGAAGAGACGAGGCCGATCCATGCTTTAAGATTGCTGTGAGAGAAAAGCAGTGCCCGCTTGGCACTGTGCAAGTAACAACAGGCCTTTAAGAGCCTAGAGATGGTGCCCAAGGCAGGTGCTGCGTGCCTTGAAAGCCAAGAGGAGACCGAGACCCAAGAAGGGTCAGAGACACAGCAAACAGATGACATACACCACAGAATAACACAGACAGGCTGGAACTGCTCTGCCCGGCACCTGTTAGAGTTGGCCTGAGAAGTCATCCCTTCTGCTTTAAACTGCTCTGGGGGGGCCTCTTCCCGCACAGCCAACCCCTCTATGCAAAACCCCTCCCTGCTCTTTCCAAACTTCTCCCCTCTTCCCAGTCCCACCCCATCCCTGGTCCCTCAACTTAGCTTTTAGAGGGCCGGAGCGCTGAAGCTGTCCTCGGCAGAAAAGTTTCAAAGAGCAATGGCCAACCTGAACAACCTTGCGGTCATCGGGTTCCTCTGCGTCGCCTGCAAGAAAACCAAAACAAATCAGAAGCGGTGTTGACAGACAGCATCACTGTTCAGTGCCAACACCTTGTACCAGGCACATCCTCACTGCAAAACCACCCTGGGCTTCTGCTCACCTGCTCCGAGCCGATATGAGCATCCGATGCTGCAGCCGCGATCGCCTGGGGCGCCTGAAGTGAAAGGAGAGAAAATTATTCTTGGGCTTATGAGAGGTCAGTCCCAAGCTCTTGCTCCCTACTACCCAGCTCACCAAAAAGGTTCTTCCCATTACAAAGACAGCACGCTTGGCGCCTGCAAAACCGAAGGTAAATGGCCTAGTGAGTTGCTGTATCATTCCTTGGTCTTGGACACCGATTCAGAAGAGAGCCTCTTCACCTTCTTGGACCGCTCGTCGCCGTGTGGCCCCTCTGATGCTGTGTGCAGCACCTGCAAGAACCCAAGAAGATGACAGGAGTTCAGGTTTTTACCAAAAAACAAAGGTTGCCCACAGTGTTTCCTCTTTCACGCTCTGCTACCTTGACTGCTCGCCCACTCGGCCTCCCTCATTCAACGATGCCATCGTGAGGCTTGCACAACATCTGTAATACAGAGAGAAAGAGATGCTTTAATTTTCACCTATAACTCAGCTCCTGAACGGTAACTGGTACTTCAGTTAACTCACCACTGTTCTCCTTGTCCACGGTAGCTCCGGTGCCACTGTTCTGCTGCGCTCCTCGCTCTGTGTCTTTGAAGTAAAAAAAAAAACAAAACAAAACAAAACCAAAAGGCTAAATTTCATTATCCAGTCACATTGTGCCACTTGCACCTCAGTGCCTCAGACAACCCACCTTGCTATGGCACCTACCAGCCTCTCCGTTGTCACCCTTTGGCTTGCAGCTCGTCCCTCTGCATCTGAAAAACAAAATGTCAAAATCACCCTGATGCTCAGTGAGCGCTGAACAATTCCAGACACCTTGTTTCCATTTAGGAACCCCTTCTCTATTTTATTCTACAGTCAGCGAGACTAAAACCCAAACATTAGGCCGCACAACTACCAGATTTGACGACCTTGGAATACAAACAGCTCCCTCTCTCTCTGTGTTCATTGCACACAGTTCTCTTCACCCTCTCTTTCTGTATAAGCCCAAGGTAGTGGCTTCCACGGCCTGGTGCCTGTGCGTCTGCTTTTCTCCCATGGACAGTACAGCCTTGGCCTGCGAGGCCTGGGCTTAGCAAGGTACAAAAAAAACTTAGAACCTTACTGTCACTCTTCTGGCCGATACCATCGCTTCTGTGCCTCGGGCAGAGCACCTCCAACCACACGCAAACACACAGAGTGACACTGCACGAGAGACCAGTGACAGGACATACAGACGCAAAAGAAACTCTGCAAGAGGAACGACTCCCGGGCCAGAGTTGCCATCGGGCGGGAAGACCCAGAGGACTGCGAGGAAGAACCTAAGGCAGCCCTGGAAGAGTGGAAGATGTGGCCCGAGACAAAGAGAAGAGATGTGGCCTCAAGTGGGAGGATGCCTGATCGAGAGGCACCGATTAAATGCCTAAAGGTTTAGAGGATGCAGGGAAGAGGTCCCGGAAGGGGGATCCAAGATAAAGGATGAGTGATCAGAGATGTTGACGCAGCCTAAGATGCTTCTGTATGGGTATACTGATCAGAATCTTCCAAGAGATGAGGCCGATTCACGCTTTAAGATTGCTGTGAGAGAAAAGCAGTGCCCGCTTGGCACTGTGCAAGTAGCAACAGGCCTTTAAGAGCCTAGAGATGGTGCCCAAGGCACGTGCTGCATGCCTTGAAAGCCAAGAGATCGAGACCCAAGAAGGGTCAGGGACGCAGCAAACAGATGACATACACCACAGAATAACACAGACAGGCTGGAACTGCTCTGCCCGGCACGTGCTAGAGTTGGCCTGAGAAGTCATCCCTTCTGCCTTAACCTGCCCCAGGGGGACTCTTCCTGCACAGCCCTCTCCTCTACGTGAAACCCTTCCCCTCCCTTCTCAACCTTCTCTTCTCTTCCCAGCCCCACCCCATCCCTGGTCCCTCAACTTAGCTTTCAGAGGGCCGGGGGTCTGAAACCATCCTTGTCAGAAAAACCTCAGACCGCATCGACTGTCTGGCAGGTTTCTGCAGTCACCAGGTTCTTCTTCACTGTCTGCAAGAAAACCAAAGAGGAAACCTAAATGCTGCCGACAGTCGGCATCACTCTGTTCAATATCAGAGTCTTGTACGACACACGCCCCGGCTGCAAAACTGCCGTGGGCTTCTGCTCACCTGCTCCCAGGACATTCCAATGTCTGATGCTGCAGCTGCAATCACCTGGGGCACCTGAGGTAACATGAGACATGTTAGAAATGAATCCTGTGCTCCCTCTCGCTACGACGCATCTCACCTTAAACACTCATTCTGTTCCAAAGGCAGCACGCACGGCACCTGCAAGCCAATGGTAAATGCTCGACTGTGTTGCCAGATACTCTGCTCTTGGATGCTTATTCGGACAACAAGCACCTCACCTTCTCGGACTGCACGTCAGCACAAAGCTTTGCCCCTCTGATGCTGCTTGTGGCACCCGCACTTAAAGCAAAAGACACTTGCTCAGATAGAACCCAAAAGCACAAGCTGCCCACAGTGATTTCCCTTCTTCTCCCTTACCTTGACCGCTCACCCTCTTGGCCTCCATCACCTTGTGCTGCCGTGTTGAGGCTTGCACAGCACCTGTAAAGCGCAAATGGCAAGAGATGGTCACAGCTTCACAGGTGATGGACATCCTGAGCAAACTGCTCCCTCAGCCCGCTTGCCGTTGCTCTCCTTGCTCGAGTCAGTTCCGGTGCTGATATGCTGTTTGGTTTCATGCCTTCAAGATAAAAACCTCAACCCAGAAGCTACTCGTATGGCCATTGGTCACATCTTCCCTCTGATACCATGCTCTAAGTCACCTTCTTAATGCCCTGTTCTCCTCTGTCATCATCCTTCAGCATTTGGCTCATCTCTCTACATGTGAAAACAATATCAAATAGGTCACCGGATGGTGATCAATAACTGCTTAAAAATTCCTGCGATCTTGCTCCCATTTAGCAATGGCATCTAGAGCCCAACTGCAGCCAGGGAGAAAAAAGAGGGGCCGTACTTCAAGACTCACACACGCAAGCCTTTGTATCTTTGAGATTCAATCTGCTTCCTACTATTCGGCTGTCCCTCTCCTGTGGCTCCAAACGCCCCTATAAAACACCATTGAAATTACTGTCCGTGTAACCTGCCGGGGGTTCTGGATCTGAGATGACTGCGTAACATTTGACTGAACAGCCTAGGTGCATTGACATATCAACTATATGTTCTTATTGCTCTTCCACCCTCATTCTGCATCACCAGGCAGAGCAGCTCCGAGCCACGCACACTCAGACCGACACCAGACAGAACTCTGTGATTGATACAACTCAAGTGATGAGAGAAAACTCTCCGTGATAAGAATGATTCCTGGGCTGGAGGCACGGTCGGGTGAGAAGATCTGCAGGGCTGCAAGGGTGAGGTGAGCAGACTCTATCTCAAGGTTGGAAACACGAGCATAATGGCTTGTAAACAAGAAACAATCAGAATTGAGATGAAGTAGGCACAAGAAACCTGTCTTCAAGACCTGAACTGTGACAATACAGGGAAGAAATCCCAGTCCGTGAAGATGAATGACTGGGGAGTAGAGCTACTGACACGGAACACAATTTTGCCACAAGAGATGTCCAACCTTAAACTTCTAAGATGCAAGACGGATCCGTGCTTTAAGCCTGTGATATGAGAAGATCAAGTAGCTCTGTGCCAGCAACTGCAGGCGTCTGAGACCCTAGGGATCTCACCCAAGGAATGTGCAGCACTGAGTACAAAGACAATATTGAGGGTCAAGAAAGCTCTAAGACACAGCAGACAGACAGACTGCACACTGACAGACACAGGCTGGAACTGCCCTGCCCGGCACATGCGACTGTTGGGCTGAGAATTAACTCCTTCTACCTTACCTTGCCCCAAGGGGACTCTTCCAGCACAGCCCTCTCCCCTGTGCTGCCTTTAAAACCCCTCTCTGCCCTTCCTTCTCCAAGCCCCACCCCAGCCCTCATCCCTCAACTCAGCTCTCAGAAGGTCAGAGACCCAAAGCCACCCTCAACAGAATGATGAATCCTCCTCCCTTTCCCCAGATATCCACAGGTCCCAAAATATTGCAAAATCATTCTCTACTTGTGCGCTGTCAGAGAAGGAACTCTACTCCTTCCTGACAGCTCCTGTCCTATACCCGCACCCTGGACCCTTCTGTGTCACTGCTCCTCGGGAGCCCTGGATCCCTCCCCTGAGTTCTGCTGGCCTCTCTTACCTTCTACGACCGTGCAAACTCCAAACCCTGCCATGGGCTGGCAAAGGCAGTGAATTTCAGATATTTATAACCTACGAGGCTCCTGTTACAAACTGTAAAGCCTCCAGGAACAACAAACCATCTCACAGGTAACAAGCTATCTAGAAATTCCAGACAAAGCACCTAAAATAAAAAAAAAACCCACAAAGTTTTAAAAACTCCTCCCTGAAATACCAACTACTCACCTGAAAACAAAGGTGCACTCCGTGTACACAGTAAACATGCTTTGTGCTGCAGGTACTTCTCAAGCCTAACTCACCCCAGAGCTCCAACCCCCAACAGACACCTCCAGACACCTCCGCTTCTCTAAAAAAATTACAAAAAGATCTTATCCTGCCTGAAAAGCTGCACTAAAGTGAAAGAACACTGATCTCAAGGCAGAGCAAGAGCTGAATGAGGTCCTGATGGAGGGGCTGTGGCTTATATACTCCTGGGTCCCTGGAATGACCCCCACCTGAGAATGGGGCAGACACCCCCCCCCCCCCCCCCCTTCCCAAGGGGTAAATAGGAGCAGCTGTGAGGGATTGGATGGGCCTCACATTTACAGAAAAAGAAACTTTGAGGGGAGAAGGGGACCCTGAGCAGAGGGAATGGTTGGTGCTGTTTGACTGCAGCTCTGTCTGGGGACACAGTTTATCCCTGACTCGGCCCATTTGAGCAGCTACAGCCGGGCAGGGGGGGTCCAAAAGCCAAATCCCAACCCCCAGGGGAAGGGGAGAGGAAAACAAGAGCGGAATTGGCTCCATAGGGGTTTCCATAGGGGGGACACAGGGCAGAATAGGGGCTTTGGGGGAGTCTCCATAGGGAGGATACAGGGGGATAGAGCGACTCCATATGGGCTCTGTAGGGAGAGCATATGAATTAAATACAGGAAAAATACAGAATAATAAATCATACGCATAGACATATTTTATGGTATTTTATATTAGTGGGTCCCCACTAATGGCCACCCTCCTGTCATGGTGGGTGTTGGTGCCACAGAAGAGCCCCCCCGGAGGGGAGGGTGGGTGGGGGGGGTACAGGGGAGTTGAGTTCCCCCTCAATAAAAGGGGGCTGCGAGGAAAAGGATTGGGGGGAACCCATCTTCCCCCCCCCGCCCCATTCCCCCTCCCTGAGTAAATACACTGGGGACGGAAGCCAAGTGGGTTTTCTTGGGGGGTTTGAGGGTGTTTTGGGGGTGGGGTGTTCTTGCGGATGTCTGATGGGGGGTGCTCAGGGTGTCTTTGGGGGTACCTGGGGTGGAGATTGAGGGGGCCTCATGGGGAAGGTTTGGGGGTGGCTGTCCTGGCAGGGATCGGAAGTGCAAGGGGCGATTACCTCCGAAAAAAAGAAGAATTTCCAGTCCAAAACCACCTGGAAATTCGTGAGACGGACATGGAGACATGCACGCTGAGGGGCGCAGTACCCTGACTGTGGAGATGGACATGGAGAGGGACAGGCTGAGGGGCGCAGGGCCCGGCCCACGGTGATGGACACGGAGAGGGACAGGCTGAGGGGCGCAGGGCCCGGCCCACGGTGATGGACGCAGAGAGGGACAGGCTGAGGGGCGCAGGGCCCGGCCCACGGTGATGGACACGGAGAGGGACAGGCTGAGGGGCGCAGGGCCCGGCCCACGGTGATGGACACGGAGAGGGACAGGCGGAGGGGCGCAGGGCCCGGCCCACGGTGATGGACACGGAGAGGGACAGGCGGAGGGGCGCAGGGCCCGGCCCACGGTGATGGACACGGAGAGGGACAGGCGGAGGGGCGCAGGGCCCGGCCCACGGTGATGGACACGGAGAGGGACAGGCTGAGGGGGCGCAGGGCCCGGCCCATGGTGATGGACACGGAGAGGGACAGGCTGAGGGGCGCAGGGCCCGGCCCACGGTGATGGACGCAGAGAGGGACAGGCTGAGGGGCGCAGGGCCCGGCCCACGGTGATGGACGCAGAGAGGGACAGGCTGAGGGGCGCAGTACCCTGACTGTGGAGATGGACACGGAGAGGGACAGGCGGAGGGGCGCAGGGCCCAGCCCACAGAGACAGACACAGAGACGCACAGGTCAAGAAGCACAGCTCCCACAGCCTGGGCCCTGCACCCCTCGGTCTGTCCCTGTCTGTATATAGGGGCACTATAGGGGCTCTATACAGGGTGCACGGGGCGCTGTAAGTGCTCTATTGAGGGCTCCATAAGAAGGACTCAGGGGTCACGATAGGGACCGTATAAGAAGCTCTGTAGGAAGGAATTACGGGGTGGAATTGCTGCTGTATTTGGGGTCCTTGGGGGATACACAGGCGCGATCAATGCTTTGTATAAATCTCCATATATGGGACTTTAGAAGGGCAGTTGGGGCTCTAGAGAGAACTCTATAAGTGAGAGAAGGGGCTGTATGAGGGATTTACTGGGCTCAATTGAAGCTGTATAGAGGTTTCCATAGGGGGGACTTACGGGTCTCTATAGAGACTCTATAGTGGGTTCTGTAGGGGCAACACAGGGCTCTATATTTTTCTATAAAGATCCCTCACAGCGGCTCCTATTTACCCCTGGGGGGGTTTCCAGCCCCATCCCCGTGTGGGGATCATTCCAGGGGCCCAGGAGTTTATAAGCCACAGCCCCTCCCTCAGGAGCCCATTCAGCTCTTATTCTGCCTCGAGATCAGTGTTCTGCTGCTCCTTCTGTTTCGTGCAGCTGTTTGGGCAGGATAAGCTCTTTTTGTGTTTTTTTTAGAGAAGCTGAGGTGTCTGTTGGGAGTTGGAGCTCCAGGGTGAGTCAGGGCTCAGCAGCACCTGCACCACAAAGCACGTGTACTGTGTGCAGGGGGTGCACCTTTATTTTCAGGTGTGCAGGTGTGTGTTGGGTGTTCAGGGTGGAGATTTAAAACACTGCATTCTTTTTATCTGATTTCAGGTGCTGTGCCTGGAACTTGTGGTCACGGGGCAGCTCGTCCCTCGTTACCTGTAAGATGGTTTGTTGTTCCTGGAGCCTTTACAGTTTGCAGCAGGTGTCTGGTAGGTTATAAATATCTCAAGTTCACTGCCTTTGCCAGCCCATGGCAGGGTCTGGAGTTGTGAGGTGGCGGAAGGTAAGAGAGGCTGATCCAACTCCAGAAAGGGCTCCAGATCTCCCGAGGAGCAGCAACACAGAAGGGTCGGGGGTGCGGTTCCTTCTCTGACAGTGCATGAGTAGAGAAGTATTTACTCAGGGAGGGGGAATGGGGGGGAAGATGGGTTCCCCCCAATCCTTTTCCTCACAGCCCCCCTCTCCCCTGAAAGGGCTCCGGAGCTCCCGAGGAGCAGCGACACAGACGGGTCCGGGTGCAGGAACAGGACAGGAAGGAGCAGAGCTCCCTCTCTGACCGTGCACACCTACAGAATGGTTTTGCAATATCTCGGGACGGTTGGGGAAAGGGAGGAGGATTCATCGTGCTCTCGAGGGTCTCTGACCTTCCGAGAGCTGAGTCGAGGGCCGGGGTGGGGCTTGGAGAGGGAACGTTGTAGAAATATAGATGGATAATAATGAATAGGGACTATCTACATAATAATATTGATAAAACCAGACAATAGTACAGAGATATGTGCGTTATAGACAACAATAAATATTGATAATAGAGATATTTAATACAGAGAAGTAATACAAACAGATACGTAATATATAGACCATAATATTGATTCAATAATAATACTGATAAGGTATAACTAAAGTATATAGAGATAAAATAGAGATAGTAATATGTAGGTAAATAATAAATATAGACAATAATAGATAATATAGACAATAATATTGATAAAACGATAAAATTGATAAATACAATAAACAGATATAGAAAAATTTAGATATTATAATAAATATAAATACATTAAATATTATAAAATATACACTTTAAAAATTTATTCTATATATTATTTTTAGATATGTATATGATTTATGTATTTATATAATTTATACATTTATAAAATTTATATCTTTACATTACTTATGTAGTTACATTATTTATATATATTGATAAAATTTATATATTCATATTATTTATATATACATTCACATTATTTTTATATATATATTTGATTTATACGTCCTCACTACAGAGCCCCATATGGAGTCTATCACCCTGCGTCCCTCCCTATGGAGACCCCTATAAAGCCCCTGTTGTGCCGTTTCCCCCTATGGAGGCCCTGTGTCTTCCCCTTCTCCCCCCTTTATGGCCCCCAATGGGGACTCCACGTGTGCCCCCCCTGTTTCCCTTTAGGCCTCCCCATAGGGCCCTGTCCCCTCCCTCCTTTCCTTTAGGGCCCCTCATAGGGCCCCGTGTCCCAGTCTCCCCCATAGGGCTCTGTTTCCGGCCCCCCCCCCTCTTTAGGGCCCCCCATGGGGCCCCGTGTCCTGGCCCCCCACCCTCTTTAGGTCCCCATGTCCCATCCCATCGCACCCTGTGTGGCCCCTACGGAACCCCCTATAGAGCTCTATAGCAGGCAATAAATGCCACATATGGAGCCACCTCTAGAGCCCCCACTTCTCTCCCCTATGGAACCCTCTATAGAGCCCCTATAGCACCCCCTAAACCCCTGCTGTGGAGCCCCCCCCTACAGAACACTCGCCAAGCCCTCTGCACCCCCTATGGAACTTTCACCTCAAATCCTCTCAAACTGGGCCTCAAACTCCACAAAAGGGTGCATTTTCTTATTTTTTTTACCTGTTCCCCTCATTTATCACCCCAAACCCACAACTTTTTGTACCAAACCACTGCAACAATTACATTTACTTGTGGAGGACACTGGGAGCACTGTGGGTCCATACTGGGAGTGCTCCTGAAGAGCTGTGGCTCAGGCTGCCGTCGTACTGGTCCATACTGGAGCAGAAACACTGGCCCTGCCCCACCCTCCAGGAACTCCAGCTCTGCCCCAGTCGTGGGCTGGTGCCAACTGGTTTGCCTCATTTTTCCCCATTTCCCCCATAATTTTCCCCATTTTCCTCCCATTCCCATTTTCCCTAAACTCCCCCATTTCCCCTCCACACCCCTCCAAACAACCCCTCTCCTCATAACCCCGCCCCTTCCCCCATAACCCTGCCCCTTTCTCACAATTCCACCCACTCGAGGGCTGAAAAACCCTTATTTTGGGGTAAAATAACAAAAAAAAACACCAAAAATGTGCAAAACCAGATATTCCACATTAAAAATTAAACACTGCATCAGGAGCAGACGAGCGCGGCGAGAGGTCCCAGAGCGTCGCCGCAGGGGGGGAACTCAGTGGTCAGTCCTCCAAGATGGCTGCCAGGCAGGGGCGGGGCTTCGGGGCCGCCCGCAGCCGCTGCAGCCATAGGTGGCGGCGCCGCAGGAAGAGGTCGAGGTCGAGGCTGCGGGCGACGCCGCGGCCGTGGGGGTCTCGGCGCAGGGCCTCGAGCTGTGGGGCTGGAGAAGGGGAGGAAAGAGGGGGGTTATGGGGAGGCGTCATGGCAGCCGCCGCGGTGACCGCGAAGGGGTCAGGGGGGCCTCACCCAGCTCCTCGGCAATGGCGGCGCGAGCGGAGGACGAGGAGGAGGCCCAGACGGCCTCGAGGACGCGGCTGCCGTTGCGGTGACACGCCAGCGACACGAAGTGGCCCTGCGGAGAGCGGCCCCAGCCAGGGAGCCCCAAAAATGGGGGGGTCTGAACCCAAAAAAAAGGTGATCTGCCCCCAGCACCCCCCAAAAATAGAGAGCTGACCCAATAATGGGAGTCCCGGCCACAAAAATAGGGATCTGGCATCAAAAAATGGAGATTTGGCCTCAAAAATACGCGATCTGATCCCAAAGCCCCCTAAAAATAGGGACTTGGACCCAAAAATGGCAAGTATGGCCCCAAAAATGGGGGATCTGGCCCCCAAAATTGGGATCTGGCACCAAAAAACGGATATTTGGCCTCAAAAATACAGGATCTGGCCCCAAAACCCCCTAAAAATAGGGACTTGGACCCAAAAATGGTGAGGCTGGCCACCAAAATGGTGGATCTAGCCCATTCCCCCCCAAAATGGGGGACTGGAACCAAAAATATTAATTTGAACCCAAAAAGGGGAGATCTGGCCCCAAAATCCCCCCCCAAATCAGGGATCTGGACCCAAACCCCATTAAAAAGGGGAATTCTGGCTAAAAAATGGAAGACTTAACAACAAGAATGGGGGATCCGGAACCAAAAATGGGGCATCTGTCCCCAACATCCCCAAAAATGGGGGATCCGGAACCAAATATGTCAGATCTGACTCCAAAAATATAGGATCTGGCCCCAAAATGCCCCAAAGTAGAGAATCTGTCCCCAAAAATGGGGGATCTGGACCCAAAACCCCCCAAAACAGGGTATTTTGGGCAAAAAATGGTAAATGTGGCCACAAAAATTGGGGATCAGGCACCAAAGCCCCCTAAAAATAAGGTCCTGAACACAAAAATGGGCAGTCTGCTGCCAAAAATGGGGGATCTGGCCCCAAAACCCCCCAAAAGAGAGGTCCTGGCCCTCAAAATAGGGCATCTGCCCCAAAAATCCCTCAAAAATAGGGCATCTGGAACCAAAAATGGGCTATCTGGCCCAAAAATGGGGGATCTGCCTGAAACACTCCTCAAAAATGGGGGATCAAGAACCAAAAATGGTAGAACTGGCCCGAAAATTGGGGGATCTGTCCTAAATACCTCTCAAAAATGGGGGATCTGGGCCCAAAACCCATCAAGAAGCAGAGATCTGGGGCAAAACACCTCAAGAAGAAGGAAATCTGGTCCCAACCCCCCAAAAAAGATCAATCTCACCCCCTGAAGTCCCCAAATGTCCAGATTCACCCCCACTTCCCCCTTACCCTGAGCTTGCGCAAGAGGCGGCGGCGGGCGCGGGAGGGCACAGCGGGGGAGCCCAAGATGGCGTCCCAGACATGGCTGCCGGGGGGGCTGCGGGCGAGCGTGGCGAGCGCGGGGGGGGGGCAGCGCCGAGAGCGCCCCCAGCACCGGCTCCGGCACCGCAAAGTGCAGGAGGTGTTGCAGCAGCAGAGACCCCGGCAGTGTCACCGCACCCAGGGCGGGCTGCAGGGGGGACACAGGGGTCAGGGGGCGCCCCAAACCCTGGCGAGGGTCGGGGATGGCCCCAAAACCCGGGTGGGTCAGAGGGGTACACGAGGGGGTGCCAGAGGGGAACATGGAGGGGGGGCTATGTCAAAACCTGGGGGGTCGGGGGTGGCCCAAAACCAGGAGAGGGTCAGAGGGGAACACAGGGGTCGGGGTGGGGGCCAAAACCCGGAAGGAGCTGTGGGAAAGGACACAGGGGGGACAGGGGGGTGGGGGGACAGGGGGTATCAGGGGCAAACCCCAAAACCTGAGTAGGGGAAACATGGCGGGGATGGACACAGGGGTCGGGGCGGGGGGGAACCCAAAACCCAGGGCTGGGGGAAATACGGGTCACAGGGGGACGAAAACCTGGGAGGGGGGGAAAAATGGGGGTTGGGGGGCCCCAAAACCTGGGGGCGACTGGGAGGAACCCAGGGGCCTCAAAACCCAGGGCTGGGGACATGGGGGTAGGGGAGGCCCCAAAAGCCCGGGGGGGGAAATGGGGGGGGGTCACAGGTGACCTCAAAACCCCAGGGGAAGGCAGGGAGGAATGGGGGCATCGGGGGGACCCCAAGACCCATGGAAGAAGGGAATGGGGGTGCAATTAGGGAATATTGGGGGGCAATTAGGAGGGAAGCAGGGAGGACCAAGGGGTAGGGAAGCCCCACCCCCTAACCTCTGGCCCCGCCTCCTCATCCTGGTCCCCACGCGGTCGCAGCTCCGCCAGGGCGCCCACGCAGCTCCGGCGCCGCTCCCGCGGCTCCCAGCACCCGAAAGCCTATTGGAGGAGAAAGGGGCGGTGGGCAGGGCCTAGAGGGAGGGAACTGTGAGGGGGGGGCCTGTGCAAAGGGGCGCAGCCTGAGCCGAGAGAGGCTTCCCCCCGGCAACAAGGGGCATTGGGACCATGGGGAATAGACAGGAAGGGGTGAGGCTCAAAAGGGGCGCGGCCATTAGACCCCTGCCTTAAAAGGTCAGTGACTCCCCCACACTTCCCACCCCCAACATGGACCCAGTGCTGCTGAAGTGGGTAGAGCCTTAGGCGTGGCCTAAGGGGGAGGAGGGGAGTGTCCTACCTGCAGGAGCCACCTCACGGCCTTCGGCTGCAGCTGGGGGTGACGCCTGCAGGCGCCCACCAGGGCCGTGAGGACCCCAGGGTGGCCTCGGGCCAGGGACTCCGACAGGAACGGGCCCAGCTCCGACAGCGCCTCCTCCACCTGGAAAGAGGGGGGATAAAAAAGAGCAGAGCCAGCATCAGACACGCCCACTCAGCGCCACACAAGCCCCACCCCTTAAACCCCACCCAACAGGTAGGCCTTAGCCCCACCCATGCTTGCCCCATTGCCTCCGCCCCCACAGCACCCAAAGCCACCTCCACTCTTTAAGCCCCGCCCCCTCCCTCCCCATTAAGCCCCCCCTTAATCCCAGCCCCTTCACACCCCTTAAACCCCACCCCCTTAAGCCCCACCTCCTCCCTCCTCACCCCTTTAAACCCTCCCCGTTCAAGCCCTTCCCCCTTTTAAGCCTCCTCCTCCTTTCCCTCTAAGCCCCTCCCACTCCCTCCCTTTACTCCCCATTAACCCCACTCCTGTTAGCCCCCCCTTTAAGCACGCCTTTCATCCCCACAGAGCCCCTCCCTCCTCTCTAAGTCCCACTCCCCCTCACCCCTTAAAATCCTCCCACTCCCTCCTCCTCCTCCCACTTCCCTTTAAGCCACGCCCCTTTAGGCTGCTCACATCTCCTTTAAGCCCCTCCCACTCCCTCACCTAAAGCCCCTCCTCCCAGCACCCCCTTTCACCCTCCTAGAGCCCCTCCCGCCCCCCCACCTTTAACCCCTTCCCCTCCAAGCCCCTCCCCATTAACCCGCTCCCCCTCCAGGCCCCACCCCCATTAGGCGCCGCCTACCAGGTCGCCGGGGGCACTGCCCAGCAGCCGCTGCAGCCCATGGTTGCCCACCCGGTCTCCGGCCAATCCCCGCAGCCGCCCCCGCAGGTGCTGCCGGAAGAGGCGCCGCAGCCGCTCGGGCTCCGACACCGTCATGGCTGCCTCCAGCAGGCGGCTCCGCTCAGGGTCCTGCAGCCCCTGCACCAGCCCGCTGAAGCAGCCAATCAGAACGTGGCTCACAGGACCACACCCCCCAGGGGGCGGAGCCTAGGAGGTTCCCAGCCAATCACCAATGGGTGTTTGGGACCAAAGGACGTGGAGCCTGAGAAGAGGCCAGGAAAAGGGGGCAGAACCAGAGGACTGGGGAACCAATCAGAACGAGGCTCCCTGAATTCCCCCCCTTTCCAGGCAAAAGGGGGTGGAGCCTGGGGATTCCCAGCCCAAAGGGGGTGGGGCCTGGAGGGAGTCCCCATCCCAAGGGGGCGGGGCCTGGAGGGCTCTCCCGAGAAGGCAGGGGTCACTCACCAGTCACCATGCCGGTCAAAGATGGCGGCGCAGAGGCGGGCGCAGGTGGGGGGGCGGGCGCAGTGCAGCACCTCCAGCGCCACCTGCAGGCAGAGGCTGGCGGCCACCGGCGCCTGCAGCGCTGCCACCGCCCCAATTAGCAGGCCTCATTAAGGGGAAGGGCCTTATTAAGAGCATGTCATTAAGGACAAGGAATCATTAAAAGGAGAAAACCACCTCATTAACGGAGTCAAAATATAATTAAATGCGTCCCCATTTGTGTAATTAAAGAACTCAAAAAGTAATCAAGAGTGTCAGGTGTTAATTAGGGGCAGCAGGGGGGCACTCACAGGGCAGATGCTCCTCCAAGGCCTGCGCTAATTGGTCCAGGAGGGGCGGGAAGGAGGGGGGAAGCCCCGCCCCCTTTCCTGACCCCACCCCCTCATCATTTGGCCACGCCTCTTCATCCTTTGGGGGCAGCTGGGGGGCTCCTGGGGGGGGGGGGGGGGGGGGGGGCAGAAATGGAGGGGTTGGATGGGGCAAGAGCCACCCATCCACCCAGTCAATTACCTCACCTAATTAATGGCCCTAATGATTAATTGCCCCCCCTCCCCCCCAGGCTGCTTCCAAGCCCCTCCAATCCGCCCCAATTGCCCCTAGGGACCCCTAGCACCCCCTCCAGACCCCAAACTGCCACCCCAAGGGCCCCCCAGAAAGCCCCCAGACCCCACAAACTCCCCCAGAGCCCCCCAATCACCCCTAAACCTCCCTGAGAGTCCCCCTCAGTAACCCTTAAACTGCCCCTAGAGCACCCCAGACCCCCCCAGTTGTCCCCCAAAGCTTCCCATCCCACCCCATCACTCCTACTTCCCCCCTAGAGCCCCCCAGACTCCCTGAAAGACCTCACCTGGCCCCAGGACCACCTCCAGTTGCCCCCTGAACCTTACCCAGCCCCCCCCATCACCCCTAAAGCCCCCCAAGAGCCCCCCAGCCCCCCCAAACACCCCTAACCCCCCCCAGAGCCCCCCAAAGCTCCACAGCCCCCCCATCACCCCTAACCCCCCCACACACAGCCCCCCAAATCCCCTCAAAGGCCTCACTTGGCCCTGTGACACCCCCAGTTGTCCCCTGAACCTCCCCCAACCCCCTCAATCACCCCTGAACTGCCCCTAGAACCCCCCAGTTGCCCCACCAAAACTCCCCATCCCCCCTAAACCCTCCCCAAAGCTCCCCTAGAGCCCCCCCGAAGACCTCATCTGGCCCCAGGACCACCCCTAGTTGCCCCCTGAACCTTCCCCAGCCCCCTCCATAACCCCTAAACCCCCCTCCAGTTGCCCCCAAATCTCCCCCCACTGCCCCCATCACCCCTAACCCCCCCAACGAGGCCTCCAAACCCCCCCCAAAGGCCTCACCTGGCCCCGGGACCCCCCCCAGCACCCGCAGCAGCGCCCGCAGCACGAAGCTGCCGGCCGGGTGCCGGGCAAAGCCCACCAAGTCGCCCCTCACGGCCTCTGCCAGCTGCCCCACGGCTCCCTCCACCGCCCCTTCCTCCTCCTCCTCCTCGTGCAGGGCCTTCAGCGCCCGCCCCAGCGCCGCCTCCAGCACCCGAGCGCCCAGCGGGTGCCCCGCGGGACCCCCCAGCCCCCCCAGCACCAGGGGGGGCAGGAGCTGCCCCAGGGTCCCCAGGGGCGTCCGCGGCGCCAGCGTCTGCAGCACCCGCGAGCCCCAGGGGTCCAGGGCCACCCCGGGCAGCGCCGCCACCGCCTCCGCCAGCACATTGGGGGCGAAGAGCTCTGTGGGGAGAGAGAAAGCTGCTCAGCAGACCCAGAATGAACCGATCCCGACCCAAAACTACCCCCCAGAGCAGAAAAAACACCAACATTGGTAATTTATTACATAAAACCGCACCAAAACCCTCAAACAAAGGTCATGAAAGCCCAAACCCTCTAAATTCTTAATTAGCTACACCAAAAATGTACTGAAACGCCCCCAAAAATGCCCATCGGAAATTAAAACCCTGGAATTGTTACCCAGCTACCTCAAAGATGGATTGAAATTCAACAAAACACACTCATGGCAGACAAAAATCCGAATTCTGTCACTAACTACCCCAAAAATGCATAAATACATTCCAAGCTGCACTCATCAGAAACTAACACCCCAAAATTGTTAATTAAGTACCCCAAAAATGTACTAAAATCCCCCAAAAAACACTCATTAGAGACAGAAATCCCCAAACTGTTAATTAGGTACCCCCAAAAATGTACTAAAATCTCCTCAAAAACCCAAGATACAGAAATCCCAAAACTGTTAATTGTACCCCAAAAATACCCATTAGAAAGAGAAATCCCAAAATTGCTAATTAACTACCCAACAATTGTATTAAAGCCCCCCCAAAAGTGCTCCCTAAAAACAAACACCCGAAAACTGTTACCTACCCCAAAAATGCATAAATATGCCCCAAAATACACTTATCAGAAACTAAAACCCAAAAATGATTATTTAACTACTCCTAAAATGCACAAACATCCCCCAAAAACACTCACTGGAGACACAACCCCTAAAACAATTACTAAACTACCCAAAAATACATAAATTAAAGTCAAATCTAGTCACCAAAGACCCTATTCCCAAAACTGCTAATACCCCAAAAATACACAAATCAGTCAAATACAGTCATTAAAGCTTAAGTCTCCAAAATTGTCAATTAACCACCCCAAAAATGCTTTAAAGTCCTCTCGAAATACCCATCAGACTAACACCCCAAAGTTGTTAAAAAAGTACCCCAAAAACACATTAAAATCCTTCCAAAACTCTTCCTTAAATACCCCAAAAACGCATAAACACCCCCAAACCCCCTCAAACAGCCCCAAATTTCCTATCACACCCCAAAATTCACCTTATAGACCCTCAACACCCCCAGGGGCCCCCAAAAATCCCCTTTTAGACCCCAAATCTCAGAAACCCCCAACAACCCTTCTCAGATCCCAAACTCCCCCTCAGGGAGCCCCAAAATCCCCTCAGGGAGCCCGAAAAATCCCCTTTTTGAACCCAAATCTCATCAGAGACCCCCAACCCCCTCACGGAGCCCCAAAAATCCTCTTTTAAACCCTAAATTTCATCAGAAACCCCAAAACGCCTCAGGGAGGCCCAAACCCCTCCCAGAACTCACCTCGTGGACACCAAAACCCCTCTCAGACCCCAAACCCCCCTCAGGGAGCCCCCAAAATCCCATTTTAAACCCCAAATCTCGCCAGAGACCCCAAATCCCCCCTCCGGCCCCCAACGCCCCCCCCTCAGGGCGCTCCAAAGCCCCCTCCGGGAGCCCCCGCACCCCGCCCCCTCACCGAGCTCCTCCGGGCTCAGCCCCTCCTCCAGCGTCTCCAGGGCCCTTCGGAAGTACTCGGCGGTCTCGGGGTCCAGGCGGGACCCGGCCCGGGGCTCGTTGCGGGGAGCACCCCGCACCCCCATGGCTAACAGAGACGGCGAGGGAGGAGGCGGAGACAAGATGGAGGCGGAGACAAGATGGCGGCCCCGCCGCTGTACGGAATCCGGACAAGATGGCGCCGCGCGTGCCCCCTCTCCGCGCGCTATCCCGGCATGCACCGCGGCGGCGCCCATAGAAGTGAATAGAGGCGGGTCAAGATGGCCGCGCCTGTAGTGGCCTCAGGGAGGGGAGCGGCGCGGCATGGAATCCCGGCGTGCACCGCGCCGCGCCCCCCCGCCCCGTTTCCCGCCCATTTCCCGGCGTCCCTTGCGCCCCTCCCGGAGCGCCCGGAGGCGCCGCAATGGTGAGGTCTCCCCTCCCCCATCCCAGTCCTTCCCAGTCACCACCAGTCCCCTCCCAGTTAGCCCCCAGTGCCATCCCAGTCCATCCCAGTTAACCCCACTGCTATCGCAGTTCCTGCTAGTTCCCCCCAGTCGTTCCCAGTCCATCCCAGTCACTCCTAGTGCTTCCCGGTTACCCCCCAGTCCCCTCCCAGTTATCCCCCAGTGCCATCCCAGTCCCTACCAGTTCCCTCCCAGTCCATTCCAGTCCCCTGCCAGTCCTTCCCAGTTACCCAGCCCCTGCCAGTTCCCCGCTAGTCACTCCCAGTCCCCTTCCAGTGCTTCCCAGTTCCCCTTCTGTCACCCCTAATCCATCCAAGCCGAACTCATCCCAGTTACCCCTCCCAGTCCCCCTCAGTCAATCCCAGTGCATCCCAGTCCCTCCTAGTGCCCTCGTTCCCCACCAATCCCCTCCCAGTGCCCTCCAGTCCCCTCTCAGTCCCTCCAGTCCTCTCCCAGTGCCCCCCAATCCCCACCCAGTCCCTCCCAGTACCCCCCCGTTGCAGCACGGCCGCCTCAAGGTGGGCTCCCCGGACGCCGCTCGGCGCCGCCAGCGCGAGGAGAAGCTTCGCCGCTACCATGGGGCCATGGCCGCCCTCCTCCAGGTGACCTTTGGCCTCTGACCCCTGACCCTTGACCCCACCTCGTGACCACTGACCCCTCACCCTGACCTCTCCCACAGGGGCCGGGGCCTGAGGAGGTGCTGGCGCTGACGGGAACCGTCCTGGCGGCCAATCCCGATGTCGGCACCTGCTGGAACCGGCGGCGCCGGGCACTGGTGGCCCAGCAAGGGGACTGGTGGGTGCTGTGAGGCACTGGGAGGGACTGGGGAAAGAGTGGGGAGGGAGTGGGGGACACTGGGAGCACTGGGAAGGGACTGGGTGGCGCTGGAAGGGACTGGGGAGAGAGTGGGGAGGGAGTGAGGGACAGTGGGTGCACTGGGAGGGACTGAGGAGAGGGAATGGGGCACTGGGGGCTCTGGGAGGGAATTGGAGGGAGTAGGAAGAGACTAGACAGGGATTGGAGGGCAGTGGGAGGGGATTGGGGGTACTGGGAGGAACTGGGAGCATGGGAAGGGAGTGAGAGATGTATTGGAGGGACTGGGAGAGACTGGGCAGGATTCAGGGGGGTTTATGGGTACTGGGATGCATTCGCTTGTATTGGTTTGTAGTGGCATATATTGGTTTGTGTTGGTTTGTACTGGTTTATACGGGGTTGCACTAGTTTGTATTAGTTTATACTGGTTTGTACTGGTCTGTACTGTTGCAGGGTGCCAGGGGAGCTGGCATTCGTCGCGGGGTGCCTGGGGGTGAACCCCAAGTCCTACGGGGCCTGGCACCACCGGGGGTGGGTCCTGTCCCACACGGCCTCCCCCAGCTCCACCCCCGCCGAGCGCAGCCTCTGCGAGCGCCTCCTGGGGGCCGACCCCCGGAACTGTGAGCACTGGGGGGGACTGGGAGGGGATTGGGGGGGAAATGGGGCGAGTGGGAGGGGGAATGGAGGGGCTGGAAGGGATATCAGGAGGGACTGGGAGAGGGGATGAGGGTTCTTAGAGAGACTGGGAGGGATGCTGGGGGCACTGGGAGGGATATTGGGGGCACTGGCTGGTACTGGGAGGGATATCAGGAGTACTGGGAGGGCCTGGGAGAGGGAATGGGAGCACTGGGAGGGGCTGTGATGGAGTAGGAGAGGGGTGGGAAGGGACTGGGAGCACAGGGAGGGTACCAGAAGGCGGTGAGCGGGTTACTGGCTCGTACTGGGAGCGCTGGCTCTGATGGGTGTGTCCTGGCCCCGCCCCAGTCCACGCGTGGGAGCACCGCCGGGCGCTGGCGGCCGAGGAGGACCCCGAGGCCGAGTTGGCCTTCGCCGCCGCCCTCCTCGCCCGCGACTTCTCCAACTTCTCGGCCTGGCACCACCGCGGGCGCCTCCTGGGGCCACTGCGGGGCCGCGGCGGGGCCCTGCCCGCCCCCCGGCTGCACCCAGGTCAGGACACGCCCCCTGCCTGCCCAGGCTCCTCCCCCTCTCCCCAGGGCTCCCTTTCACTCCCTTCTCCTGCCCAGGCTCCGCCCCCTCCTGCCCCAGGCCCCTCCCACTCTCCCCAGGCCATGCCTCCTTCCCCTTTCAGCCTCCCCCACATTTACCTCGGTGCCCCTCCTTTTCGTGTCCCCTAAGTCCCTCGGTGCTCTTTTCTCTCCATTCCCCCCTCCGCCCTGCACTTTGGTTCCCCCTCATTTTGGTTGCCCTCCCTCCCCTTTCTACCCCCCAACCCCCCTGATCTGTGGACACCCCCACACACGGACAGCCAGGGACCCCCTCAACCCACCCCCAGGGCCCCCCAGAAACCCCATGACCCCCCTTTAACCCTTCTCTCCCCCCCCCCCCCCAGAGCTGGAGCTGGTGCAAAACGCCGTCTTCACTGACCCCAACGACCAGAGCGCCTGGGTCTACCTGCGGTGCATCCTCTCTCAGGGTATACCTGGGACCCCCCAAAACCCTTGGGACACCCCCTCTGAACCCCAGGGTGCCCCCCAAAACTCCTCTGTGTCCCCCACAACAGCGTCTCCTCCGCCAAGGATCCTCTGTGTTCACGTCAGCCACGAGGACGCCACCTTGGCCGTGGTTTTCTCCCGCCCGGTCGTGGTGAGCCCAGACCCCCGGGCCCCCCCCCGCCCCCAAACCCCAGACCTCCCCTAAATCCCGTGGGCCCTCCCCCTCAATCCCCAGGGTCCCCCCCTAAACCCTTGGTTCACCCCCAAACCCCAGGGTGTAGGCCCCCAAGTCCTTTTTGCCCCCAAAATGACCTGGGTTCCCCCCAAACCCCAGCCCCCCCCTACACCCTTGGACCCCCCCCAAACCCCCTGTGCCCCCCCCAAAACCTGTCACCCAAAAAACCCCTGTGCCCCTCACTCTCCCAAACCCCTGGTTCCTACCTCAACCCCCCCAGATGCTCCACAAACCCCCTGGATCACCCATCCACCTGTTCTCCCCACTTAAATGACCTTGATCCCCCCGCCAAACCCCTCAAAATCACCCTCAGGAGCCCCCTTCTCAGCCCTCCAAGGGGATCCTCCCCTTCCCCAACCCCCTGGATCCCCCATAACCCCCCCTTTCACCCTCTAGGTGACCCTCCTCGGCCGCCCTGTGCTGACGGCGTCGCTGAACGGCTCCGAGCTGAAGGGGCCCTGGCGCTCAGGGGAGGGGCGGCCCCGCCCCAGCCTCACCTGGGTATCTTGGGGGGCGGGGACAGGGCCTAAGGGAGGGGCTGGGGGCTGGTGGTGGGCGGGGCTGTCCCTATTCCCTGTTTCCTTGATGGAAGTGTCAGCTCCTTGACCTCCCCCCTGACCCGGCCCCACGCTCTGCCCTGCATTTCCGCGTCACGTGGGAGCCTGGCTCCACCCACCACGAGGTGATGCTCCAATCAGGTGAGAAGCCACACAGCCCTTCCTGCCTCATAGGCCATGCCTCCTTTGACCCCATCCTTTCATTAACTCCACACTCCCACCTTTCCCCCAACCCGCCAGATGAGAAAGAGGCCTGGTGGCAGGAGCCAATCGTAGCCCAGGAGCTCTTCTGGTAAGCCACGCCCCCTTTGCTTTAAGCCATGCCTCTTGGTCTTAGGCACCACCCTCTTGACATTAAGCCCCACCCCTTTAAATGCCACCCATTGTTAATCCCGCCCCCTTAGCTGTAAGCCACAGCCTCTTGCCATTAACCCTGTCCCTCAGGGGCCACCATTCATCCACAAGCTCCGCCCCTTTTCCTTAAGCCCTGTCCTATAGATATGTTGCTGGTTAAGCTCTACTCCTTCCATGTTGCTCATGGAAGCCCCACTTGTCATTAAGCTCTGTCCATTGGTGGTTGTCACTCATTTCATTAGGCACTGCCCCTTTAAGAGTCCCCTTTCATTGAACCAAGCCCCACCCACCCCTCTTGGCCACACCTACATGGACAAGCCCTACGCACCCCCTTTTGGCCATGCCTCTTTGGCCATTCCCCTGTGCCAAGTAGTGAGCCAAGCCCCGCCCCCAGGGCCAAGTCCCACCCCCAGAGCCAAGCCCCGCCCCCTGAAGCCTTGGTCCCACCCCCAGGCCCGAGGTGGCCGTGGCCGAGCAGGAGGTGCTGGAGGGGCTGGTGGGGATCTGCCGGGAGCTGCTGGAGCTGGAGCCGCAGAGCCGAGGTGAGGCCTGGCCCCTCCCACAAATCCCGGACCACTGGGACACCCCTGGATCCCGGGACACCCCCCTGAATCCCTGGATCCGTTTTGGGGGTGGGTCCAGGCTGCCTCCTGACCCTGGTGCTGCTGCTCTCGGCCCTGGACCCGCTGGCGCACGTGGACGAGATCCGGCGCTGCCTGCGTGGCCTCCAGGTGGGCGGGGCCTGGGGAGAGGGGGTGGGGCCTGTGGAGAGGGACAGAATCTGGGGAGAGAGGGGAGGGGCTTGGAGAGAGGGTGCAGGGATTCAGAAAGTAGGGGGGCTGTTCCCCTTTAGCTCCTCCCAGCACTCCCCTGAGCTCCTTCCACTGCACACAAGCCCCACCTCCTTCACCTAAGCCCCTCCTACCCCTTTAAGCCCCGCCTGCCCATTTTAAGCCCCTCCCACCTTCTTAAGCCCCTTTCACTCTACTATTAGAACGCCTCCTGCTCCATTTTAGTCCAACCCCCCCAGACCCCATTTGCAGGTCCTACACCACTTTAAGCCCCTCCCACTAAAGGGGGTGGAGCTTGGGGATGGGGCGTGGCCTCACCCAAGCCTCGCCCCCCAGGAGGCGGACCCTCTGCGCAGCGGCTTCGTGCGCGACGTGGCCTCGCGAGCGGAGGTGGCCCTGGGGCTGCTGGGGGCGGAGCCAGAACCAGGTGGGGACCTCAGGCTCTGCCTCCCTGACAAGGTGAGGGGGTGGGGCTGGGCTGGGCCTCGGGGTGTGGCTTGGAGCAGATGGGAGGGGCTTAAGCAGATGCTTTAATGGGAGTGGAAGGTGCTTAGGAATGAGTGGGAGGGGCTTAGGAGGAGTGGGCAGGCAGTGGGTCAGGCCAGACCCCTTTATCTAAGCTCCTCCCCTTTAATGGGAGGGGCTTAAAGAGGAGTAAAACCAATAGGTTTGGTTTGGGGCGGTGCTAAGGGAGAGTGGGTGGGGCTTATGAGGTGGGAGGGGTTTGTGAGCTTGAAGGGGGTTCCAAAGCAGGGGGGCTTGGGCCTGGGAGGGGCTAAAGAAGAGCCACCATGCCCCTTTCCACAAGCCACGCCCTCCAGCAGTCTAGCCACGCCCCCATTTTTTTTAACCCCCACAGGCCCTGACAGCGCTGCCGCTGCTGGAGCGAGCGGCACTGGTGACGCACCTGGACCTGAGTGGGAACCACCTGGGAGGGCTCCCCCCGAGCCTGGGGGCCCTGCGGCGCCTCAAGGTGTGTCTGTGGGGCACTGGGGGGATCCCCCCCTCGTCTGCTTCCGCCTCCTCCTCACCTGCTTTGCTCCTCCAGGTTCTGGACGCTTCCCATAACGCCATCGCGACGCTGCTGGGCTTCCCCCCTCTCCCCTGCCTGGAGGAGCTGCGGCTCGACGGGAACCGTATCCTGGGGGCGGGGCTTTGGAGGGGTGGGCTCTGGGGAAGGGGCAGGGACTGTGGGGAAAGGGTGGGAATTATAGGTCTGGAGTGGGGTTTGGTGGGGTCATGGAAGGGTTTAATGGGGGTGGGAGTGGGAGGAGCCTGAGAGGGCATGGCTAAAGGAGAAGGTGCTTAGAAGAGTGAGGTTGAAAGGGGAGGAGCCTATTGGGCTGCCAGAGGGGGTGGAGCATTAAGGGGGTGGAGCTTAGGGGGCACTGGAGTGACTAGTGAGTGGCTGTGGCCTCCTTGACTCCGCCCCCCACCCACAGCCCTTGGCCACGCCCCAACGCTGGCCACGCTGGCCGCCTGCCCCCGCTTGGTGCGGCTGCGATTGGCCGGGACCCCCCTGGCCGCCACCCCTGGCGCCGCTGCCCATCTGACCGAGCTCCTCCCCCACGTCGCCATCGTCCTCGCCTGATTGGCAGTGGGGCACAACCACCACCCCCCCAAGCCCGCCCATGCCCTGTGGGCCACGCCCCCAAGCATGTGTGTCCCTTGGCCACGCCTCCCCAATAAAGTGGTGTCAAGGATGGAATTGGTGAATGGGGGCGGGGCTTGTGGATGGGGTGGGGCTTATTGATAGGGTGGGGTTATGAATGGGGCGGGGGTATGGGGGTTCCCAGCTTATGAATGGGGATGGGTTTATGAATGGGGGCGGAGCTTATGGGGAGGTTCCCCTCGGGAAACCCCGGTGCCCGGTGCTGCCACGCCCTCCCAGTCCCTCCCCAGTCCCTCCCCAGTTGCCTCATCGTGGCCAAACCCCAAACCACCACCCGTCTTGCGCCATCGCCGGTAGTGCCCGAGGCGGCGGTCGGACCCGTTCCCCTGCCCCACCCCTCACCCCACGGAGTGGGGAGGGAGGGGAAATGGGGGGGGGGGGGATGCTGCGTCACCCCTCCCTGCCAGACCCGCCCCATAGCTCACCCCTGGGTGACCCCAGTTCCCCGCCCCATAGGGAACCCCCTGCCCCATAGAACTGCTCTGCCAAATAGTGAGCCATTCCTCCGCTCATAGGGTCTGACCCTTATAGACCCCCCCCCTGCCCCATAGGGACCCTCCAGCCCCATAGAACTCCTTCTGCTAAATAGTGAGCTGTTGCCACCCCCCATAGAGACCCTCCCACCCCATAGCGACCCTCCTTGCCCCATAGGGACCCCCCTGCCCCATAGAACCCTTTCTGTCAAATTGTGAGCCATTGCTCCCCCGTATAGGGCCCCCTTGCCCCATAATGAGCCATTGCCCCCCCCCCATAGTGGGGCAATAGGGAGGCGTGGCCAGTGCTTGCCCTTCCTCCCCCGGTCCCGCCCCCTTCTCCTGGCTTTACCGGCCCCAGTGAGCACCGGGCGTGCTGGGAGCTACTGGGAGGTATTGAGAGGGGGCTTGGGGGGGTACTGGGGTGGCTGGAAGGGGAAATTGGGTAAACTGGGAGGAGCAGGAGGTGGGGAGGGGGGAACTGGGGACACTGGGAGCACTGGGAGGGGGTTACTGGGCAAACTGGTGGGAACTGGGGTTACTGGGAGCGCTGTGAGGGGGTTACTGGGCAAACTGGGAGGAATGGGAGGGCAGGGACTGGGAAACTGGGGTTACTTGGAGCACTGGGAGAGAGTTACTGGGCAAACTGGAAGGAGTGGGAGGGCAGGGGAGGGGGGAACTTAAGTTACTGGGAGCACTAGGGGGGGGTTACTGGGCAAACTGGAGGAGTGGGAAGGCGGGGAGGGGGGAACTGGGGTTACTGTGAGGGGGTTACTGGGCAAACTGGGAGGAGCAGGAAGGTGGGAAGGAGGGAAATGGGGTTACTGGGAGCACTGGGAGGGCGTGACTGGTGTTACTGGAAGGGGAGGGAGGGGCTAACTGTGAGTACTGTGGTTACTGGGAGCTCTGGGAGGGGGGCCACTGGGCTTACTGGGAGCACTGGGGGGGGTTACTGGGAGGGCTCTGGAGAGCAGTGGGAGCTCGGGGAGGGGGGAACTGTGCAGACTGGGGGAACTGGTCGGACTGGGAGCTGCTTGGGCAGGCCCGGCGGCGCCGGCTGGGGCGGGGCACTGGGATGGACTGGGAGTGGACTGGGATGGACTGGGAACGGACTAGAGTGGACTGGGAGCCTTGAAGGGAACTGTGGGCTACTGGGGTTACTGGGAGGGGTTGTGGGACTACCTTGGTGGTTACTGGGCCATATTGGGGGGGTTACTGGAACTTACTGGGAGGGGTTCCTGGGACATATGGGGGGGTTACTGGGGCTTACTGGAATGCTGGGAGTGGTTACTGGGCCATACTGGGAGCCTGTGAGGTGTTACTGGGCTGAACTGGGAGGACAATGGGCCTTTCTAGGAGGCTGGAAGGGGGTTTCCTGTCTCTCTTACTGGTCCAAACTGGTCTCTATGGGTCCAGACTCGTCTTTAACAGACTTTGTTGCTTTGTTGGCTCATACTGGTCTTATTGGTCATACCGGGAAGGCCTAAATGAGCCATTTGGGAAGGTTTTACCACTTTATGGTGGTTCCTACTGGTCCAAACTGGTCTGTACTGGTCTGTATTGCTCCATAGTGGCCCATAGTGGTCTTTAATGGGCTCTGCTAGCTCATACTGGTCTTACTGGTCATACTGGGAAGGCCTAAATGAGCCATTTGGAAAGGTTTTACCACTTTATGGTGGTTCCTACTGGTCCATAGTGGTCTGTATTGATTCATGGTGATCTTTAATGGACTCTGTTGGCCCATACTGGTCATACTGGGAAGACCTAAATGGGCCATCTGGGTGGTTTTACCCCTTCACGGCAGTCCGTTCTGGTCTGTACTGGTCCGTACTGGTCCCTGCAGGCGATGCCGGACGCCGACCCCCGGCTGGACGCGGGGCGCTGGGCGGCCGCCAGCTTCCGCCCGCGGGGGGGCCCCTCGCCCGCCGCCCCCCGGCCCCGCCGCGGCTTCTGGCGCCGCCTGGGCAGTTGCTGCGGCTGCTGCGGCTGCTGCCGCCGCGGCCACGAGGACTGGGACCCCCAACCCGGAGAGGTGCCGGGGCGACGCCCCCCCCAGGCACCGCGGCCCGGTCAGTGCGGGGGGAATGGGGCGGGGGGACACACGCACACACAAGGTTTGGGTCAAAAAATGGTAGTTTCGGGGCTCCCCATTGAGAAAAAAGGGTTTGGGGCAAAAACCGGCAGATTCAGTCTCCCTGTTAAAAAAAAGGAGGGGCTTGGGGCAAAAAGAGGCCGATTCGGGGCTCCATATTGAGAAAAAAAGGGTTTGGGGTAAAAAATGGCAGTTTTGGGGCTCCCCGTTGAGGAAAGAAAGGGTTTGGGGAAAAAAAAAAGGCAGATTCAGGTCCCCTGTTAAAATCAAGGGAGGGATTGGGGCAAATCAAGGTGGATTTGGGGTTCTCCGTTGAGAAAAGAAGGGTTTGGGGCAAAAAAATGCAGAGTTGGGTTCTCTGTTAAAAAAAAGGAGGGAATTGGGCAAAAAAGGCAGTTTTGGGGCTCCCCGTTGAGAACCCCCTCCCTTCTCCTTTCTGTTGCCATTTTGGGTACAAGCCACCTCATTTTGGGGCCAAATCACCTTCTTTTGGGGCTAAATGTTGGTTTCAAGGCCTCCCAAAAGGGATTTGGGGCTGATTTTTAAAGATTTTGTGTCCTCCGTGTAAATTTGGGGCATTTTGGGGTCCTTTTCCTCTTAGTACCCCCATCCCTTCTCCTTTCTGTCCTTGTTTTGGGGCAAAACCACCTTATTTTGGGGCTAAACCACCTTATTTTGGGGCTAAGTGCCGGTTTTGAGGCCTTTTGGTTTGAATTTAAGGGATTTTGTGTTCTCCAAGTAAAATTTAATCATTTTTGGGTCCTCTTCCTCTTAGTACCCCCCTCCCTTCTCTTTCTGTCCCCGTTTTGGGTCCAACCCGCCTCGTTTTGGGGCCGGATGCCGGTTCCTCGCCCTCCCCTGTCCCCGCGCAGGGTTTTGGGTTGGATTTGGGGGGCTTTGCCTCATTTGGGGATGGAATGACGCCGTTTGCTCCCCTCCCCAGGTCTCCTGGTGCCACGGGGGTTGGTGCTGGGGTCGCCTTCGGACCGCGTCGCCCACCACACGGGAGACTTTGCCGCCGCCGGCCTCGTGGTGCGGCGCGGGCAGCGCTTCGGCCTCCGTCTGCTGCTGCCGCGACCCCTCGACCCCGAGCACGACCGCATCTGCATCGAGCTCACCCTCGGTGTGCTAATTACGCTCATTAGGGGACGCTAATTGGGGGCGGGGGGGCGGAAAGCGGGTCCGCGGGGGCAAAAAAGGGGTCTAGGGGGGAGAGAATTGGGGTTGGGAGGGAGGAAATGGGGCTGGAGGGGGGAAAAAGGGTCTAGGGGGTATTAATTAGGGTTGGGGGGTGTGATAATTAGGGTGTTAATTGGGTCTGGGGTCACTAATTAGGGGCTGGGGGCTGCTAATTGGATTTACAGGAGCAGTAGGAAATGGGGTCTGGGGGATATTAACTGGGACATTGGGGGTGTGGCCACAGCAATAAGGGTGGGGTCTGCACAGGGGCGTGGCCACAGCGTTGGGGCGGCAGCGTTGGGGGCGTGGCCGTGGCACTGGGTGACACCTCACGGGGCGGGGTCTGTGTGTTGGGGCGTGGCCACGGGGTGGTGGTTCCTTATTGACTGGGTGCACATGAGAGGCGTGGCCACCTTGTGAGAGGGCGTGGCCACATTAACCCCCGCGTGCCCAGGCCCCACCCCACAGGTGGCCAAGGGCACCCACGTGCTGATCCCCCTGGGCGAGGCCTCGGCCACCGGTTGGACGGCGGAGGAGGAGGAGCCTGAAGGGGAGGAGGGGGCGGAGCCAGCTGGAGGCCCCGCCCTCCGCCTGGCCCTGGCGGCCCCGCCCGACGCCCCCATCGGCCGCTACCGCCTGAGCGTCAAAACGCGTACGCGGGTGGGCGAGTACGCCGCGCCCTTCGACGATGCCAACACCTTCGTGCTGCTCTTCAACCCCTGGTGTCCCGGTGCGTCTGGGGCGGGAGCGGGAAAAGGCGGGGCCAGGGGGGGCGGGGGCAGCGCTTTGGGGGAAAAAAACGCCATTTCCGAAAAAAACACGATTTCGGTGAAAAAAACACCAGTTTCAGTAGAAAAACCACCAATCTCTCTGATAAAAACACAATTTCAGTGAGAAAACACCAATTTTGCTAAAAAAGCACCAGTTTTGCTGAAGAAGCATTGGTTTGCTGAAAAACATCAGTTTTCTGAAAAAACATCAATTTTGGCAAAAAATCTCGATTTTTTCAAAAAACCCCAGCAATTTCGTTAAAAAAATCAATGTCTGCGAAAAAAAACATCAATTTTGCTGAAAAAACATCAGTTTTGTTAAAAAAACACCAATTTTGCTGAAAAAAATGATTTCAGAAAAAAACCCCACCAATTTTGCTGAAAAAACATCAATTATGGCAAACCCCACTATATTTGCTGAAAAAAACATCGATTTTAATGAAAAAGCATTGACTTTGTTGAAGAAAACTCCAGATTCAGTGGAAAATCACGAGTTTGGTGAAGGAATATCAGTTTCACTGAAAAAAATGGCTTTGGTTGGAAAAAATCAATTTAGATGAAAAAAGCCATCAAATTTGCTGAAAGAACGTCAATTTTGGGTGAAAAAAATCAATTTCCGTAAAAAAAATACATTTTGGTGAAAAATAGCCACCAATTTTTGTGAAAAAAACCCCATGGATTTCCATGGGAAAAATGCCAATTTTAGCTAAAAAACATCAATTTCAGTGAAAAAGCCATAATTTTCGGTGGAAAAATGGGTTTTGATGAAAAAATTTCAATTTCAGTGAAAAAAATGAGATTTGGGTGAAGAAACAGGGATTTGGGAGAGAAAACCATGGCTTTGACTGAAAAAGCAACAACCTTGTAAAATATGGGTTTGGGTGAAAAAAACATAGGTTTGGGTGAAAAAATATGGATTTGGGCAATTTGGGGGCAAAAAAACACGGATGTGGGTGAAAAAGATAGGGATTTGGGAAGGGCAAAACTCGGTGCTTTTGGGGATCCCCAAATCCTGCAGTTTTGGGCAAATTTAGGTGATTTTGAGGATACCCAGGGTGAAATTCTGAACTTTTGGGGAAACTCCTGCAATTTGGGGGCTCCTTGGGGTTCAGTTCCACAATTTTGGGTCAAAGTTTCACAATTTCAGGGTTCCTTGGGGTACAAATTGGCCCTTTGGGGGTCAAAATTCCACAATTTGGGGGGCTGTTGGGTGACATTTGGGGGTTTTGGGGCTCCCCGGGGTAAAATTGACCAATTTTGGGCTTTTCCACCTAATTTTGATGGCGCCCCCCCCTCAGATGACCAGGTCTACATGGAGCAAACGAGCGACCTTAAGGAGTACGTCCTTAATGAGAGCGGCCGCATCTTCTACGGCACCGAGGACCAAATCACCGAGCGCGCCTGGAACTATGGGCAGGTACCCCAAAAATGGCTCAATTTGACCCCAAAACCAGCCAAATTGGCTCAAAAATGGCCAAATCAGCCCCAATATGTGGTGGGACCCCAAGGCTTGGGTGAGAAATGGGGGGATCCTAAAAATCAAAGGGGTCCCCAAACTTGGGGGAAACCCAGAAATCCAAATAACCCCCAAACCAGGTGAATTTGACCCAAAAATGGCTCAATTTGACCCAAAAATAGGCTAATTGGCTCAGAAATTGCCAAATTGCCCCAAAATCGTGGTGGGACCCCAAGAGTTTAGGTGGGAAATGGGAGGGTCCTCAAAACCAAGGTGGGACCCAAACTTGGGGGAATCCCATAAATGGGAACCCCCAAAAATGGGTGAATTTGCCCAGAAAAGGTGAATTTGCCCTTAAATGGATGAATTGGCCCCAAAATGTGGTGGGACCCCAAAGGTTTGGGTGGGAAATCGGTGGGGGGAATGTCCTCGAAACCAAAGGGATCCCCAAAACTGTGGGGGACCCCAAAACCGAGGGCATCCCCAAAGCCCCCCAAAGGAAGAGCAAGAACGACTCAAACAAACCTACGTTTTGTTTTTTTTGGGGTAGATTTGGGGTGTTTTGAGGGCTCGGGGGGCGTTGGGGTCTCCTCATCCTGATTTTGGGGTCCCCCCCTCCCCAGTTCGACGCGGGGGTGCTCGACGCCTGCCTCTACATCCTGGACCGGCGGGGGATGCCCCACGGTGCCCGCGGAGACCCTGTCATGGTGGCGCGCGTCGTCTCCGCCATGGTGGGTGCGGGGGGGGGGGGGCGCACGGTTTGGGGTGAAACCACGGGGTTTGGGGGTGAAAGGTTGGGGTTTTGGGGTGGAGTTGGGGTTTGTTGGGTTTTGGGGGAGAATTGTTGGGTTTGGGGATGAAATGTTGGGTTTTGTTGAGTTTTGGGGGATGAGAAGTTGGGTTATGGGGTGAGAAGTTGGGTTCTGGTGAGTTTTTGGGGTGAAGTCTTGGGTTTTGGGATGAAATGTTGGGATTTGAAGAGCTTTTGGGACGGAACATTGGGGTTTTATGAATTTTGGTGTGAAATGTTGGGTTTTGGGGTGAGATGTGGGGGTTTGAAGAGTTTTTTCGGGTGAAATGTTGGGTTTTGTTGGGTTTTTTGGGTGAAAAGTTGGATTTTGGGGTGGAACGTTGGGTTTTCGTGACTTTTTGGGGTGAAATGTTGGGGTTTTGGGGCAAAATGTTGGGTTTTGATGACTTTTTGGGGTGAGACCTTGGGTCCCAATGAGCTTTTTGTGGCAAAACATCGTGGTTTGACTTAAAACGTTGGGGTTTTCGTGCTTTCTCGTGGCTCCCCAAAACCGGCTGCGTTTTGCGGTGAAACGGGGCGGTTTTGGGTCCGCAGGTGAACTCTCTGGACGACAATGGGGTCCTGGTGGGCAACTGGACGGGCGAGTACGGTGGCGGCACCAACCCCTCAGCCTGGGCCGGCTCCGTCGACATCCTGCGCCGCTTCCACGCCTCGGGCGCCCCCGTGCGCTACGGCCAGTGCTGGGTCTTCGCTGGCGTCGTCACCACCGGTACTGGTTCTTACTGGGTTATACTGGTTTGGGAACTGGTTTGGACTGGTTCAGCCCCGGTAGAGGTTGGGGAGGCCGTGGGCACCCCCACAAGCCACTGGGGACACCGTAAAGGGGGGGATTTGGGTACAAAGTGACCAGTTCCTTACTGTTCTATACGGGTTTGGACTGGTTTGGACTGGTTTTATACTGGTTTATATTGGTTTGCACTGGTGCAGCCGCAGGGAGGGTCTGGGCACGCCCGGGAGCCACTGGAGACGCCATAACGGGGGGAAGTTGGGTACAAAGTGACTCCATGCTGGTTTATACTGGTTTATAGTGCTGCATACTGGTCCATACTGGTTTATACTGCTCTGAAATTGTTGCAGACTGGTTCATACTGGGAAGGCCCCTGGGGGTCACCGGGAGGCAGAGGGGACCCTCTCCAAGGCGAACCAAGCCAACCTTGAACAATAGCCTTTAATACTGGTTTTTACTGGTACACACTGGTTTATACTGGTCTGTACTGGTTTATACTGGTGCGTACCGGTCCAAAATCGTTACAGACTGGTTTAGACTAGGAAGGGTCCAGCGGTCACCAGGAGGCAGAGGGGACCCTCTCAAGGCGACCCAAGCCAACCCTGAGCGATAGCCTTTAGTAACGGCTTGTACTGGTCTGTACTGGTTTATACTGGTCTGTACTGGTGCCCCCAGTGCTGCGCTGCCTAGGCCTCCCCACCCGCACAGTCACCAACTACAACTCCGCCCACGACACCGACGTCTCCCTCACCACCGACATCTACTTCGATGAGAACATGCGGCCCCTGGAGCGCCTCAACACCGACTCCGTCTGGTACTGGGCCCTACTGGTTTCTACTGGTCTGTACTGGTGCCCTGGCTGGTTTGGACTGGTTTGTACTGGGCCCCTCCTTACAGGAACTTCCACGTCTGGAACGACTGCTGGATGAAGCGCCCCGACCTCCCCGATGGCTACGATGGGTGGCAGGTGGTAGACGCCACCCCCCAGGAGACCAGCAGTGGTACTGGGTTATACTGGTTTGGGATGGTTTGGGCAGGTTTTGTACTGGTTTGGGTCAGGGGGCACTGGGGGAAGGCAGCTTGTGGCCACTGGGAGAGGGAGGAGCCACCAGAGGGTCCACGTGGTGGTGGTTCAAGGTGACCCTTACTGGTTCTTACTGGTTTATACTGGTTTGTACTGGTTTATACTGGTCTGTAATGGGAGGAAGGGTGTGGTTTGTGGCCACAGAGAGAGAGGAGCCCTCACAAGGGCCATGTGGTGGTGGCTCAAGGTGGCCCTTGTTGGTTTGTACTGGTTCATACTGGTTTATACTGGTTTGTACTGGTCCTTACTGGGTTGTACTGGTCCCTACTGGTTCATGGTGGTCTATAATGGAAGGAAAGGAGTGGTTTGTCGCCAGTGGGAGCCACCTTGGGCCCTCAGTGATGGTCCACGTAGTGGTCCATACTGCTCCCTATTGGTCCCTTCTGGTTCATACTGGTTTATACTGGGCTATACTGGTTTATACTGTTCCATACTGGTCTGTAATGGGACGAGGGGGTGGTTTGTGGCCAGTGGGAGCCACCGTGGACCCTCAGTGGAAGTCCATGCTATGGCCCATGCTGGTCCCTACTGGCTTATACTGGTTCATACTGGTTTGTACTGGTTCATATTGGTCCATACTGGTCCCTGCAGGCCTGTTCTGCTGTGGGCCCTGCTCGGTGACAGCGGTGAAGAACGGTGAGGTCTTCCTCAAGTACGACACCCCCTTCGTCTTTGCCGAGGTGCGATTTGGTGGGGAAGGGCATGGCTTATGCTAATGAGACAGGCGTGTCCTATGCTAATGAGGGGGCGTGGCCACAGGTGAACAGCGACAAGGTGTACTGGCAGCGCCAGCCCAGCGGCGCCTTCGCCATCGTCCACGTGGAGGAAGGGGCCATCGGGCGCCGCATCAGCACCCTGGGGGCGGGGTCAGGCGCCCGCCTCGACATCACCCACCAATACAAACACCCCGAGGGTGAGGCCACGCCCCCCCGCACGTATGCGGCCATCCCCCCCGCCCCGCCCCCACGGGCCCCTGGCCCCGCCGACCCTTTGACTCATTGAACCCCAATGGTCCCGGTTGACCCCCATTGGCCCCAGTCTTGACTCTTTGACCACTTGACCCCAACCCTTGATCCATTGATCCCTTGATCCCTTGACCCCCATTGACCCCCCCAGTGGCCCCATTGACTCCGTTGACCCCATTGTCCCCAACCCTTGACGCTGTCAACCCCAACCCTTGACCCATTGGTGCTGTTGATCCCAAACTTTGACCCATTGACCCCAGCCCTTGACCCATTGGCGCTGTTGACCCCCACCCTTGACTCATAGACCCCAAACTTTGTCCCATTGGCCCCAACCCTTGACCCGTTGCCACCATTGACCGCAACCCTTTACCCATTGGCCCCGCTGACCCCAATCCTTGACCCTTTGACCTGTTGACCCCAACACTTGAGCCGTTGGCCCCGTTGACCCCAAGCCTTCCCCAATTGGCTCTGTTGACCCCAACCCTTGACCCATTGACCCCATCCCATTGACCTCTTGCCCCAACCCTTGACCCATTGGCCCCGTTGACCCAAACCCTTGACCTGTTGCCCCCAACCCTTGACCCGTTGCTCCCCCCGTTGCCCCCAGGCTCAGAGGAGGAGCGCCAGGCAGTGGCGACGGCCACGTCTCACGGCTCTCGGCCACGTGGCCGGGGGACGTCGAGCTCAGGGGGGGAGGTGACGCTGACGCTGGGGGCGGGGCCTGCGGTGGCGGGGGCAGAACTGGAGCTGCGGGTACTGGCACGGAACGCGGGGGCGGAACCGCGGAGCCTGCGGCTGCGGCTGGCGCTCGGCGCCGTGCGCTACACTGGCGTGGCTGCCGCCCCCTTCCGGCAGGAGCAGCACCGGCGCACGCTGCCCCCGGGGGCAGGTGAGGCGGGGGGCGTGGGAGCATGCCTGGGGGCACCTGGGGGGCATTTGGGGAGCATTTGGGAGCACCTGGGGACAACCTGAGGGGCACCTGGGGATGCCTGAGGGCACCTGGGGGGCACTTGGAGACACCTGGAGGGCATTTGGGGGACACCTGTGAGGTACCTGGGGGGCATTTGGGGAGCATCTGGGCATACCTGGAGACACCTGGGAGACACCTGTGGGGCACCTGAGGACATTTGGGAGATGCCTGAGGGGCATTTGGGGGACATCTGGGGGCACCTGGGGACACCTGAGGGATACCTGGGGGCACCTAAGGACACCTGGGAGGCACCTGGGGACACCTGTGGGAGTCTCTGACGCGCCCCGGTGCCCCCCCAGAGGAGGTGGTGACAGTGACCGTGTCCTATACGGAGTACGGCCCCCACCTGGGCGAGCAGGACGCGCTGCGCGTGACGGCGGCGGGCACCGTCGAGGAGACCGGGCAGGTGGTGGCCAAGGAGCTGCGGCTGCACCTCAGCACCCCCGAGGTCACCCTGACGGTGAGGGGAGCCCCCTGGGGGGCACCTGGTGGGGGATGGGGGGCACCAGGAGCTCCAGGAGAGGGTTTGGGGGCACCAAGGGGGTCTGGGGGGCACTGAGAGGGGTCTGGGGGGTTTGTGGGACACCGGGAGGGGTCTGGGGGGCACCTGGGAGGGGTCTGGGCGCCATCAAGAGAGATTTTGGTTCCTCAGAGTCCTCCAGGATTGGGATTGGTGTCCTCCAGGACCCCTTGGTTCCTCCAGGATGGATTTGGGGTCCTCCAGGAGGTTTGGGCTGGTTCTGGGGGCTCTGGCATCCCTCCCTGACCCCCTTTCCTGCCCTGTATTCCCCCCCAAGGCCCTGGCGCCCCCCGTGGTGGGGCAGGAGACCCCGATCCAGGTGGTTTTCCAGAACCCCCTCCCGGAGACCCTGACCGAAGCCACCCTGAGGATGGAGGGCGCCGGCATCTCCTGCCCCAAGGCCTTCAAGCTGGGGTGAGGGCACCTGGGGGGGCTTTGGGGGCATCTGGGGGGGCTTTGGGGGGACCTGTGGGGGCTTTGGGGAGGGTTGGGGAGATCTGGGGCTGACCTGGTGGCCCTATGAGCCCCATGACCTTCGGTGACCCCTATGGACCCCCATTAACCCCTATGGCCCCTATGATCTTTGATGTCTCCTGATGACCCTTTGTGACCTTTGATGACCCCATGTGACCTTCAATGACCCTTCGTGACCGCATGGACCTCTTTAACCCCTATGACCCCCAGTGACCCCTACAACCTTCCGTGACCCCCCCATGACCTTTCATGAACCCGTGTGACTCTATTACTTTTGGTGACCCCGTGACCTCCCATGATCCCCTGATAACCCTTGATGACCCTGTGGACCCCCTGACCTTTGGTGACTCCTGGTGACCCTGTGACCCCTCCACAGGCCGGTGGGGGCGGGGCAGACCCTGCGCGTGCTCCAGCGGGTGCTGCCCCTGCGCCCTGGGCGCCGCCGCCTCGTGGCCGCCATCGAGAGCCCCCGGCTGGGACCCCTCATCGGAACCCTCCAGCTCCAAGTGGAACCCTCAGCTGGGGACACTGGGGGCACTGGGAGTGCTGGGAGCACTGGGAACCCCCCCTCCGGGGGGCGCCGGGGCAGGCGCAGGGGGGCACCTCCTGCTGGGAGCACTGGGGGGTGACTGGGAGGGACTGGGAGGGGAAACGGGGTCACTGGGACCACGGCTGGGGGGGACTAGGGGCACTGGGAGGGTGACTGGGAGGGACTGGGAGGGGGAATGAGTACACTGGGACCACATTTGGGTATTACTGAGGGGACTGGGGGAGTACTGGGACCAGGATTGGGGGGCACTGGGATGGACTGGGAGGGGGAATGGGGGTACTTTTGGGGGAAATGGGGCCGCTGGGAAGGTTTCAGTGTCACTGGGAGCACTGGGAGGGGAAATGGGGACACTGGGACCACATTTGGGTATTACTGGGGGCACTGGGAGTCCTAGGACCAGGTTTGAGGGGCACTGGGAGGGAATGGGAGGGGCGCTGGGATGAAGTCTGGGGGTTACTGGGGGCACTGGGAGGGAACTGGGAAGCACGGGGAGGAGCATTGGGAGCACCCTCCTTTTCCCTTCGTTTCGCCCCAAAAACGGGCCCGATGACGTCACCAACCCTCCCCCAATAAAACCCCTGCGCTGGCATCACGTGACTCTGTGGGGCACTGGGAGGGATTGGGGCGGGGGAGGTGCTGTCGCGGCGCTGATGACGTCACTGCGCGCTGCCACCAGCCGCGCGCGCTGCCACCAGCCCCGCCCCCCGTGCAACCCGTGCCTCTGAGATGGGGGGGAGCGACGCGAGGTGAGGGGGGGCCGGGGGGCACTGGGAGCGACTGGATGGGATGCTGGGAGGGTGCTGGGAGGCACTGGGAGCGACTTGGAGTGGGAATGGGAGGCACTGGGGGGCGAGGCAGTGACTGGGGGGGAAGCGGGAGCACTGGGAAGCAGCGAGGGGCTGGGAGCGAGGAGCGGAGGGGGCGTGGATTAACCCTCGTGTCCCCGCCCCCAGTGCGGGCTCGGCGCTGCGATTGGCCCTGGCGGCCGCCTGGCGCGCGGTGCGGGGCCGCCTCCTCCCGCAGCTGCCGGGGGTGCTGCGGCTGCTGGAGGCCGTGGCGGAGGCGGCTCCCGGGCTGCTCCGGTACCGGCACGTGGCGAGGCTGCGTCTGGGACTGCGCGCGGCGGTGAGTCCTCCCCCGGCCCACACTGCACCACGGTGCCGCCGCCATCTTGGGTGTGCGGTGCGGCGGCGCCGCCATCTTGGGTGGTCCCTCCGTACACTGGAAAGGCGGCGGCGCCATCTTGGATGTCCCCAATGGGTTGCAGTGCAGCGCCGCCATCTTGGGTGTCTTCCCCGAATGCACAGCGGTGCCGCCATCTTGAGTGTCCCCAATAGACTGCAAAGCGGTGCCGCCATCTTGGGTGTCCCCGGGTGGGGGTGGGGTGTGAGTCCTCTCTCAACCCATAATGCACCCTGGCGGCGCCATCTTGGGTGTCCCCTCCCAGTGCACACCAGAATAGACCAGTACAGAGCAGTGCCCACCACTCTCACGAGTCCCCTCAGTAGGTCCCAGTGCCTCCCAGTTGCTCCAGTCCATATCAGTTGCACTCCAGGACGCCCACAGTGCAGGCCAGTAGAGACCAGTGCACACCAGTTGCCCCCCACAGCCCCTCCCAGTTACCCCAGCGCACACCAGTACAGAGCAGTTGCCCCCAGTACCCCTCTCTGTCCCCTGCAGTCCTCCTACGGCACCCCCATAGGTGGCAGCCATCTTGGCACAAGCCTCCCCTGGTGGCCGCCATCTTGCCGCGGCACCCCAGTAGGTGGTAGCCATCTTGCTGTGCGTCTCCACTGGCGGCCGCCATCTTGCCCCGGCAGGTGGTGATGCAGATGCTCCGGGAGGCGCAGCCGGACGAGAAGATCTTCGACGCCATCGACTCCTTCTTCCCGGAGGGAGAGGTCCCGCCCCAGGGGCCGGACCAGGCTGTGAGTCTGGGGGGGGTGACTGGGAGCACTGGGAGGGGTTACTGGGGAGGGTCCTCACCCCGTTTCCTCCCCCTCCCAGACCCCCCAGGACCTGGCGATGGTGGCCGAGGCCCAGGAGAGCTTCCGCGACCTCGTCCTGGGGCTGCTGGGGGACCCCGAGCGGCGACAGCGCTACCTGCAGGTGCTCCCAGTGTCTCCCAGTGCCCTCCCATTTCCCCCAGTGCCTTCCAAGTTACCCCCAGTACCCCCCCCAGTGCTCCCCAGTGCCCCCCCGGTGCCTCCCTCTGCCCTTCCAATACCTTTTGGTGGCCTTAAGCTACCCTCAGTGCCTCCCGTTCCCTCCCAGTTACCCCCAGTGCCCTCCCAGCTCTCCCAGTCCCCTCGTAGTGCCTCCCAGTGCCCCCCCATTCCCCCCTGTGCCCCCCCCAGTACATCTCAAAGTGCTCCCAGTGCCATCCCAATGCTCCCAATCCCCTTCCAGTGCTCTCCAGTGCTTCCAGTGCCTCTGTCCCCTCCCAGTTACCCCACAGTGCTCCCGGTACCCCCCCATACCCTTCCAGTCCCTCCCAATCCCCCTTCCAGTCCCTCCCAGTAGCTCCCAGTTGCAGACCCGGGCGGGGCAGGAGTACGGGGAGCCCTTCCTGCGGGCGCTTGAGAGCCTCTTCCACGAGTTCCTGGCACGGGTGGAGAGTGCCCTCCCTGCCCCGGACCTGCGGCAGGTACTGGGGGGCACTGGAAGGGACTGGGAGGGGGTAAAGGGGTAACTGGGAGCAGTCGGAGGGACTGGGAGGGGGATTGGCGGGGAATGGAGGGACTGGGAGGGTATAGAGGGGGTGTTGGGAACACTGGGAGGGTAACTGTGAGCACTGGGATGGGCTGGGATATGATCACTGGGGGTCACTGGTTGTTACTGGTCGCAGTTGGTCGCCACCGTCCACAGCCAGGCCCCCCCTGGGCCCCGCCCGCCTCCGCTGCCCCCCCTCTGCCGATACCTGGAGGACCTCGGCCACACTGGTACTGGGAGCACTGGGAGGAAACTGGGAGCACTGAGAGGGGACCGGGGGGCACGGGGAGCACTGGGAGGTGTTACTGGGAGTCACTGGGAAGCAAGTGGGAGGCACTGGGAGTGAACGTGGAGGGGGGTGAGGGCGCTGGGAGGGGTACTGGGGTTACTGGGTGCACTGGGAGGGGGTACTGGGGATTGCTGGGAGACAACTGGGAGCACTGTGAGGGGTTATTGGCATTACTGGGAGGTACTGGGAGCAGTGGGAGGGGTTATTGGGGTCACTGGGAAGTGAACTGGGGGCATTGGGACGAAATTTGGGGGTAACTGGGGGGGCGTGGCCTCCACAAGCCCCACCCCCCATTCCTCCTCCCCTCTGGGGGGAACTGGGAGGGACTGGGAACCTCCTTTCTCTGACCACCATCCTCCACCCCCAGGGCTCATTAGGGACGTAATTAGTGACTCTGATGATGATGATATCCCACGGAGGAAGGTGAGGGGTTAATTAAGGCCCAGGGTTAATTAGAAAGGTTAATTAAGGTTAGTTAAGGGGTGGAAAAGGTTAATTGGAGCTGGGAGGGGGTGAATTGGTGGAATTGGGGTTTAATTAAGGGGTAGAAGGGGTTAATTAGTGTGTCAAAGGGGTTGATTGGGGAGTTGGGGGTTACAAGGGACTGGTAGGGGTTAATTAGGGGAATTGGGGGTTAATTAGG